>JAQFYT010003493.1:0-10652 GCA_034694925.1 Ceratophysella denticulata | reverse complement strand
TCTTTCTAAAATGCCTTCATTTGTCAAAATCCGTTGAGGTTTGTCAAAGTTATGGGCTTCGCTATCTGAGCCTTAATATGAATTATATTTGATACAGTCGATATTCAGGTAAAGTTACGACAGACTTTTATTTCAACGATTGACACCTTGGCAGGTAGGAGTAAATATTGTAGCTGTAGTTGCGATCATATACATAGAATAATAATAAGGCAAAGCGACAAAGCGAGAAATTGAAACAGAAAACAATACGAAATATTGTTCAATTGAAAAATCCTTAAAATAAATCCGACTCATTTCTTCATTCAGTCTGCGTGTTCGAGTTTTTGTAAATTGTATCTGTAATTTACAATCTAAGCCCTTTATAAAATAGATTCGACAATCGACATGCACATTTTAATTTAATAATCTACCTGAATACGAGCATGAGCACCTGAAATACATCAATCATGTGACAAAGAGAATGACAGACAATCATTATCTTGTATCAAGAGATAAATCCCAAATGAGCCACCTTGCTTACTCCACGTAATCTCTAACACATACTAGAACATATACCTTGTATAATGGATTAACATTACAGTTTATAATGCGCCTAACGCCTAAACTTAAAACTAAATGTTGTAATTTGTAATATACAGACTAGTCCGTGTAGATGTAATCAAAGTACAGTTAAAAGTTAAACTGAGAGATAACATTTAAGGTTGTATTACAAAACTGAAACTTTCGTAAAACATTAAGTGGCATTTTTCCATGCAATGAAAAAATAGAATCTGCAATGAAAAAGAAAACTTTTCCAATAGGAAATGGAATGCTACAATAAGTAAAATTTGGTCTATAATTCCAAAGGTTAGGTTAACTGTTGGTCATGTGAGTATTTCAAAAAACCCAACCTAACCTGTAGAAGGGATCAATCTCGTCCGACAACGTTTTAGCCTAACCTAACCTGACTAAAATGAAATTTACTGCCATGCAGACTTATTGAAAAAGTCTTATTTTTCATTGCAGATTCTATTTTCTCATTGCACGTTTATATATTTCCCTAACATATTTTAAAAACGTCGCGTATTTCTCGTGCAAAAATCTAGCCAATTTAGTTTGAGTTTCTGTTACGTAATACAGCCTTAAACTGGAACAAACCGTAATTACAATTAGTACCTAAAACACAAAATGTTACCTAAATATCGCCGAACTTAACACGCGGGTAATTGTGATTGAACGAAAGTGAAACCATGTTACGAAATATCACACATCACACCTCTTACGACCATCTTTCATACAAAAGTTAAAAGTGAAGATTTAGACTATGATTTTAAATAGTATTTCGAGATTTGTTACTTATACATTTTGTGGTCATACAGAATCAGGAATATAATTCTTGTAATTACTTATTTTTTTTAGTCTGGTGAGGACGAGAGGGTTGTTTGACGAATGAGACGTGTAGATTTGTATTTCTCAATTAAGGACATTAAATCAATTTTGGAGTCAAAAAAGTCCATGAGAGGTTGTTCAGTGAGTACAGAAGCTAGGAACTGCTCAAATGTAATTTGCCAACTATCCTTCGTTTCATTTAGGTGAGGAAGCTAGGAATATACACGAAATACACGAAATATTATTAATTTCTCCGGTTTGGCAAAATTTTTCATATTTGTTTTTTTTACCTGAAGCCGCGCCTTATTAGCACCCATACTCAAGGTATCACCGACTGGAGTTTCAGGTTGAAATACCTCCGGTGCCTCATCCACGACGTCTTTGGTCAAACATGGTTTCGGCTTTGAAGCTCCGATTTCGTCACGAATTCCACTGGAGGAAGAGGAACTTGAACTTGGCTTTTCCGCAGTTGGCGGAAGTGTCACGGATTTCCGTCCATGACGCTTACTCACATCTCCTAATTTAATTAAAAGTGTCCCAACACTCACAATGGAATGATATGCCTGCTGCTCATTTTTCTGTTGAATGAAAATATCGTAGAAGGACTTCCACATTGAAATAAAATGGGGTTGGTCCATGGGCGGAACTGGGGAACCGGGGACGAGGACTGCGTTTCGGAGCGTGGCCAGGATATCAGATTTTTGCTGTTGTTTGGTTTCCGGTTCTGCGTAAAAACACGATTTAAATTAAAATTAAATCGTTTATCGGACAAAATGCTTATTTTATTTTCTCGCTTACCATGCTGGGAATTTCTGGAAGAACTCGCTCGACTACTGGCCCTTGAAGAATTGTCCAGTTCCAATTGAACCAGAGCTGCATCAATGTTAAAAAATTCCGATGCTTCCGTCGCCATTTCAGCACTACTGTCTTCAATTGGAGGCCCTGTACATAAACCATAAAATTTATACATTTAGATACGTAATCTAATGAACGAGAAATCTACTGCATAAATCTTAACCTATACCTATGGGCGTTGAAATCTCAGTTGTGTTCAGAAGCGGAGGTAAATGAAGGCAATAAAATAGACGAATCCGTTGAATCAGCTCTCCATGACCCGTAATAGACAGAATTTGGACCAGTTCACTGAATTTCAGGCATCCGTCCGAGTCAGCGTCAAATAACTGCAAAAGTGAGTAAATATGGTCAATTGTAAAAAATAAAATTTTAATAGTTTTTCAAGGTTCGTAAATAGAAAGCTTCATTGACCCCTGACCCCAGGAACCTTGACCTCTGACCCCGGGTCAACCTTGGGTCAAATTTCAAAATTTATTTCTTCCTGTGAAATCATGCTCCTAAAGTGAGTCATGACCTTTGATAGCAAACGGAAAGTCTCTGTGACCCTTAGTTTGACCCCTGGCAGAGGTCGCAGGATCAAAATAAGAACCCGCGATTTTATTTGATTTTCGGGTAAATATGGGCATAGAGTGTAAGGCGCAGTGAGACTGTCTTTTAATTGACCGTTCCATTGACCCCAAGCCAGGGTCAAGAGGTCAAAATGTGACCTCGCTTTCCGAATCGTAGATCGGATAACAGCCTAGTACGATATGAATATAGAATGTTAAAATAGTTCACAAAACTTACCTTAAAAATCCGATGAATCAGCGGATGTAGATTAGGATTCTGATTAATACCCCATTGACTAAACGCCATAAAAGTATTACGAAACTGCTCCGGATCCACCAACTGATACTGTTGACTATTTGAATTATTACTCCCTGACTTCTCTTCAGATGATCCAGCTGACCCACAAGCAACTTGCCAAAGATGATCTCCTCGAACGAGTAAAAACAATTCCTGAATTTCTTCTTGTGTAAACTTACAATTCTCAATTGAGACATTTCTCAGTGCATTCCGCATGGCTACATCTTCAAGTGTCTGAATTACTTTGAGTCTATGCTTGAGCCGGAGTGTTCCAATGTCAACTGTGGACAGAATACTTCCAAACTTACGATAGGATTCATAGATGAGTGAGGAAATGGCCACGGATTTCTTGTGACTTCGTTCCATTCGACTTTTGGGGCCGACTGGGGTCCCGATTGGAACGGTTTGGAGTGGAAAATGTCCGGAAGACGGAGATTTACTCAGATCTTCACCAATGTCAATCAAGGATTCTTTAATGACGTAAATCCCGCCGAGGTAGTCACTCAAAAGTTGCATAGCTTCTCCTTCGTCACCACAATTTAGTAGGACTTCTTCATTTGCATCGAGAATTGCTAAGGCTATTTGAAATATGATTTGTGCTCCTTCGTAGAAGAAACAGTCCATAATGAAAACAGCACAGTCGTACGACATCACGCTATCAAAGTAATGATACAAAGCTCAAATATATAATTGCAAGCTTTCATATTCTTAAGTCGTAGAATGACATTTGGTATAGCAAATTAAAAAAAATTTCATTGCGAATCTAACGGTGCAATAAGATTTTGGCTTTTGTAACAAGCGGCCGCTGTGCAGCGCAAGAGAGAGAAAGCGAGCTGCTCAGCGGCGACCCATATCGCCCTCGCTCCTCACAGAGACAGGGCAAAATCCGCCTCGCTGCGAAGAGCGCGACCGTGCGCGGCTCTAGGTTTAAGGTGACATTTGAACGTTCCAGGTGTTGAAAACAGGTTCTGAATGATACGATTATTGACCCAGGTAGGTTAGTGAAGGGTTTGGATCAATTTTGCATCGATTTAAAATATGTTCATATTATGTTGGATCATTTTAAACAGCTGGAAAAGCGAAAAAATTTCGGCATTTTTCACTATTTTGCGCTGTGTAGCAGGCATTTGTAAGAAACGTCCATATATTATTGCACCAGTTGGTCCGCCATGAAATTTGCTTTAATTTGGTGTATAATATGTCATGGTGCGATTTCGGAAGTATGACTTAGGCGTTTCGTGTCACCCTGTACTTATAAGAAATCTAAGAAAAGTGTAAGCAACACACAGCACGTAATACCTCTGACAACTGATCGACACGTATAAGTCCTTGTTTACAGATTTATTGAGATAGACACAATCATTACAAATCCAGACAGCATATTGAAAGAACGAAGCTGTAGACTACTGCAAAATGAAGAACGAAAACCTGTCAACAATGACACGTTTTCCTTCTACTCGTATATCTAAACGCTATAAACCCATTTTTCGTTTGAAGTCCACATTGTTCTCTAATAGGATATCGACTCAACCTGACAAGATCATGGAAGGCATATAACGTATAAGGATTGTAAAGGGACACACAGAGACTTAGATTCAAAATCCAAAGGTAGTTCCACTACTAGGATTGGACCAGACAGTCCAATAACCGTAATTTTCATATCATAAAAAATCCGGAACTTTACACAAGGGACCTCGTTACATTCTCATACGTCTGAGCTCTGGATCAAAAGCTACAAAGGCTATTCTTAGAGACTTTCCTTTAAAAAAAGTCAAAGATTGACAGGAAGTCCAATCTATAAGAAAATCAAAGTGTCAACGCGTGCTTGAACATGGATTCAAGATTCAATTTACTTTCTATTTGCCAAACTATGGTACAAAGGATTTAGGGAAAATCCAATTCTTGTTTGGAATTTTCCAAAAAACCTTTCAAAAGTCACGAAAGATCGATTGAGACATGATTACACACCGTATTGTTATTCACACGGTCACGGTTGTCGATTATTCGTTTACTTATCCTTATCCTTATCAGAGTTGTTTGTCCAATGGGAGCTTTAAGGATAATCTCGTATGTTCTGAGTTTCGGCATTTTCTCGTATGCTTTAGCTATAGGTACAACATTGTTTCGTGGCAGGGAATTCCGCCGAAATTCAAACCTAAGATAAGCCTTAAGACACCTAGGTACCTACTCAATCTTGTGCAGGATCGTATCTGCAGTCACTGTAGTCTAGGAATAGGGGATTGATCGATTTTCCCCAGTTGGTAATTGCTTGCAGGCCTATGCTACAACTTTAATGTTGAAGCCGTGTCTTTGACGGGGTTAGTGTATATGGTGTGGTAATTAGTAATTAAAGTTCTCCTTGGAGGTTAGTTGACGGAAGAAAAGTTGGGAGTTGCCTAGCCACGACCCAATTCTAGTCCGACTTCTGATTTCGAGAGTTACTCAACTTTTCGCCTTGGATTATTTCGCCATGCGACAATTGTTAAAGTTAACTAATGGCTTGCTGTACACTTTTTATATAATTCAAAACGATCAGGAAAGAATAATAACCACAATAAAGGTCACTAGCATCATGTATGTCATAATTGTCACATTTCGTATACACAAGGGAAACCGGAAACGTAACATGTCCCGCTCAGGTTGTCCAAAGCTGTCGGATCCGAAAAGACCGGATACGCCTTTTTGACGCCCAGAATGGGAAAATAGAAATAGAAACTTTTGAGACGTATAACTTTGTCGTGTGAGTTCCCTTGGAGGGGGCGGGCGGATATGACTCATGCTGATAGGTCTCTTAATGTAATAAGCTCATCTATCAGATCGGAAAAGGAAGCAGGTGGAGAACCCGCCGAAGTCCCCAGAGATTGGTGAGGCAACTCAGAACCAGGCGACAGACGAAGAGATGAAAAATGCCGCGATTCGGTTCGTGCTCTTGCCACGGCACGGGTAACGGGATAAGTAATCAAGATCTACGATCGACAGGGAATACTCGTCTAATAACAGGCTCAATAACACATGTTCGGTTCGGAACAGGAATAAATCTGTGGACTTACTTTTAGCGGATTCAAGCATTTATCATTTGACGCGACAATGTTCGGATTTTAGGAGTCTTGATTTAATCTGCATGCAGGAGCCCGACATTAGATCCTGCAGTCCTTTTACGTTGTGCAGATGCCTGAATATTTTCGTATCAATTGAGACCGTATGGAAATTCGCGCAGCTGAATTTTGTAGTACTATCGTGGAGTTCATCAGAGCAATCAGAGAAAACCATGTGTATATCCATCCGATCAACTCTGGAGTACAAAATATTTACTACAATAAAGTAAATAAACATGTCACTGACGAATTCCAGATTCAGTGCTATTTTCGTGGCTGGATTGGATAACTCCTTGAATTCAAAATCTCTCTCAAGGAAAGCCTTGCACACTTCTTAGCCTTTCGTGAACAGTGGCGATGACAAGCTCGAAAACGAAGGTTTCTCCAAAGCCAGGTTGCACTCGCATGCTATTTCTGCAATAGACACATAAACAAAACTCAAGGCATTTTGAAAAGAGGCACATTCTTGTGTCTAAGTGTCTAAACATTCCTTGGTTAAAGCTATAAAGTCGTAAGTCTACGTAAAAGCATCACAGTCATTCCTGTTTTTTGAGAGATCGGAGACTTTGGTGCTAAGGAGTGGAATGGGACCTTGAGCCTGAGCCCATCACCGTTCTCATTAGTTCCTGCTCCAACGCCCCTTGTTGTTCTGACGGGGAGACACGGGGGAAATCAAGAGTGGTGCCTGGGCTTTCACTCACTTTCACTAAATAGCTAATATTATTAACGCTAAGGAGATGAGGCACCTCAAGGCAAAATTCAGAGCTTTGACAAACCAACCCACACTTCAGCCAAGTCTCTGGGATCCTGGAACTATTATTGAATAAAATATACCCATAGTAGTGTAGCTCGATTTCATTTTCTTAGTCTGCTGTAGCCCAGCAATTTGCCCTACGTCTGCAAATATTAATGCGGGCCTACAAATGGCTAGACAAGCGTGTAATCCCTGTATAGACGGCTTTGAACAATGAGTATACTAGTATAGGACTAGGTTGCAACGTTAGCACAATGCTGGATTAAATTTAGGTCATTTTATATAACATTGGAAAAGGTAAGGTAATTTAGATATGTGCACTTGAAAGATCTAAATTTTGCATTATAAGTTGTTTTTAGAATTCAAAGATATTCTTATAATTATCGGCAATAAGCTAAAATACTCAATAGTTACGGATATTTAGTCGTACTACTACTTATATACAAATATGTTTATATGTTTAAGACGCGCAGTTTGGCTCAATACATATGTACAAATCCTACCATTGCACTACGGAACTTTTCTTATGTTCTGAAATCTGAAACTATAACCAGACGTCGCGTACGAGTTACTATCGATTCACTGCACAAACCCGCGTAACAACTTTCACAAAGAGAAAGTCTTGTGTTTATCTTTCAAGTAGAAAAATACTAATGATACGGGAAACCAGTTTTGTGTAAAAAAGCGGATTAAGCACACAAAGGGTTAGAATTTGAACCTTTTTTTCAAGCTGTGAATTCCTGGTGGGTCTGGCAGAAGTTTTACAAGATGTAATACAGAATAATCATTATAAAATATTTACAATATTCAACGAGACAGAATTCAATGAAAGCTTTGCAAACCACAAACCACCATCTATAGGTATACAGGATCATAATGTGGTTATCAAGATCCAGACTTATCGCTTCATGTAATTTGAACACAATGGACACAACAAATTCTAAAGAATACCATTAGGGTGACCTACCAAAGCTTAAAAACTACCGGTTTTTGTATATTGAATTTGTGTATTGTCTGAGGCTTAGGATTTCAAGACTTTTGCAAAATTTCAATCGACAACCGACAAAAATAGATATACAATATTTAAACCTAAAATCATCTGATAGTGAGAAACCTAAGGTGTCCCAGAAGGCACTGTCTGCAAAGAATTAGAATTAAAACTCCATAGATAATTAATTATCAGACACTTTGAGCCGTATTCCCTTAGGTATTACAAATTCCAAGCCGTAACATTAAATTAACGTTACTTTGGTCTCAGAAAATAGGATTGGAACGAAGAATGGACCAGGTTCCAGGTTCAAGTTGTGTACCAATAGTTGACGTTGGCAAGGAATCATACAGAACCTGGAGAATTTCTTCCCGTATTTAAGCTATTCTCATGTTTTGGTTTTTGTGGTTTCTCATCATCGTATTGGTAGAAAGGCTAAGCAATGTTAAAGAGAATTAGGCCACCCCGATCCCGATACCCGTCAAAATTCAAAGTATGAGAATAGCCTTAAGATGAAAAACAGGAAAGTTCCAAAATCCGGCTTTTAATCTCTACCGTCTTCCGCTTCACAAATTCAAAAGGTTTTCCGAAACTTCAAAAGCTCTGGGTGCCATGCTATAGCTCTGCTCTGGTAACTCCAAAGTTCTTTTTACCACAATGGAATTTCCTGTCTTCTGCTTCCACTGCTGAGAGGCTTTCCAGCAAGGCTACTGGATATTTAATCATGTAATTCTCCAATGTTCATTCGACCGTGTGGAGTTCCATTTGGATGCAGGCCGAGGGAATCGAGTTGATTTGGAAATGGCGACGGGGAGTCCGACACTATTGTATTCTTGCTGACTTTTGTTTATTATGAAGAATTTGACAGGCCTGAGCATCAGCTCAGTCTAAATTGAGCTGTCTGACTCGAATTCAATGTAGACAGACGATGGAATAAAGATATAATTTAAAATATCCTTGAAAACGAATAAATTTCTCCTAGAATTAAGTAAAACGGTTCAAAGCACTTTGTGAAGTTTTGTTTTATTAATCAAATATTACATACTGGTAATAGGCTCGCATATGTCTGGTCAGGTTAGGTTCGGTTTCTAGTCTTTACCTAACCTAACAAAGCATACCTTAATCTGACTTTCTTGGTACCTATACCCTAAAAAATACAGCTCAGAAAGTGGCATTGGCGGCATTCGCAACAGCGTATTGAAATGAATGCAATTCGACGCCAGTTATTGAATTAGTGTTAAAATTAACTAAACCAAAATCCAAGAGTTGGTCTAGATACTTATTTCGAGTCCGAACTGGTTTTGGACCTTTGGTAAAATGTGTACGAATTTCTGATAAAATCATATTAATACAATTTTACAACTTTATAAGGTAAAATCACTCATGTCCTTGGCGTTTTTGATAATAAAACCCTGCATAGGTACAAATCAAGCAGAACGAACGCAGTAAATTGATATCATTTGAGAAATATCGCAATAGGTGAATCTCTAAAGCTGAAGCTCATATCCTCCTATTCAATCCCAATCACAATGCTTTTGAATATCGAGAAATTCTGCTGAGTGGTTTGTGAATAGAAATCCGAAATGAGGCTCGTTCCGGCTTTATTTACAGCTCTTTGCTGGATTATTAGAATATTACCCAAGAGAATTTGGAGCATTTTGCTCAATTTTGGGTTTTAGAACCATTATACAATTTCCACTGAAATCTAGAGCATTTCAAGCTTCATACAGCTCAGCTAGTGCACAGTCGTACTGTAGGTCCAAATGATGAATAACGGAGAAAGTTGAGTACTTCGTTCGAGTTTGCCACATTAATGCAAGACGGTGTTTGCCGTGGCCATAACAGAAGGTAGAAAGTATTTACAGTTTTGCAGGTTATACGTAACGTTCTATTTGGATTTGAATCTCATGGAAGCTTTGAGCCCACCACGGCCATTTTTTTGAGGATGTGAGCCTTGGCAAGAGGTAGTACCGAGAAGGGCTGAGAGTTGAAAGTGTGACATGCATTTGTCCTGATCCCTTGGGGCTTTAGCATCATCCACATCCCGCCTTGGAGTTCAAGGTGAACGGAAGAAGCCCTTGGCACAAGCCATGCTTTGCTACGTATACATACACTCCTATACGTGGTCAATTCGGCCTCGTTAATTTAAGGCTCCGATATCAGAGCTAGAGATACAGATAATAACTCTGACACAACTCAGTGGATTTTCACAAATAATGACATTTTGGAAAGCTCACGATGTGGCCAAAAACATTGAAACAGGATTTTTTTCTAGACCGCTCGGAAGCGGATTTCCGGTACGAGACAAAAGCACGAATCGTTGTAGTTCCGCACTGGAAATTTTTTATTAAAAAATACCCTCTCAATATAATGGCAGAACCGATTGGGAAGCGAACACATGCCTGAACGTTCCGGAAGGTTGAATGGTGGTCTCCCTGAATATTTTCCAATAAACCCTGTTTTTCACCAGTTTTGAAGGAAAGAAAGGCCAATGGCATGCGGTCCTACAGAGCGTACACCAGGTTGAAAGGAGAGTTGTGAGTTCGGCGTCTGAAAGTATTAGGAAGCCGTTACGTCCTGTTCATTGCGCCCTGGTGCCCCCTTAGCGGCCTAGATTCATACTGTCAGGCTGCTATGTGAATCTTAAGAGTCTCTGCCAAATTCCAAGTCCCTGTGTTGAGGGCATGGGACATTCTGGTGAACTTTGGTGCACTTACCAGGCTCAACGAAAGGTCACAGAATAGTA
>JAQFYT010003492.1:0-10652 GCA_034694925.1 Ceratophysella denticulata | reverse complement strand
CATTATTGTAGAATCTGTTATGGGCCCGATTCGTGGCGGCCTGCGAAGCGGAATTTAAGGCTCCAGAAGAGCCTGAAATTCCGCCTATTCAACATGCATACATAGCTAAATCCTTATCATCATGGTCAGGATGCGTTGCTCGTGGCTGTGAGCATTTGATTAAAGAAATAATTTAATTTATTTAGAATTAACATCAGCCTGTCGAAGTTTAATGGAAGCCCGTGGAGTTTCTGGTTTTTGGATGGGATGGACACCAACAATTTTGCGAGATGTTCCATTCTCGGGTTCGTTATTTTTTTATTTGACAAATCTTATTCATCCCAATCCCAACCAAGCCAACTTATCCCTGTATATTCGAATGCTATGTATTGACAACTTGAATGAGAATGAATTCTTAATTTTTCCACAGCGATATACTGGGGAACATATGAAAGTATCAAAAAAGCTGCAGGACAAACCGTGGAGCCAACTTTGGGGTTCAGTTTTATGGCTGGTGCTGTTGCTGGATCTGTGAGTTTTCTATCATTATAGAACGCATCATATTTACATAAGTCCTGCCAACGCATGAAATTACAATTTATCCCTATTTCATTATTTGACCTCCAGGTCGCCGGAACACTGACTCTTCCGTTTGATGTAGTAAAGACGCATAGACAAATCGAGTTGGGGGAAGTTGATTTCTCAGTCAGAGGTATGTTAACAGGTAATAATTTCTGGGTCTATTTTAAATACTTCAGTCAGTCACTATTAATTTGAAATTGCCAATGTGCGCTTCGGCGGGTTTTCTGCTTATTGTGAGTTTTAGCAACATTAGCACTATCTATCCAAATACCCCAATCCAATCCGATGTCTGACTCTATCAATGGAATTTATTCTGATACAGGCAAGACGTTGTCAACAACAAGCAGCGTTATGAAGAGAATTTATGCAAGTGAAGGCCTTCGCGGTTTATTTAGGGGATATGTCCCACGAATTGTCAAAGTTGCACCAGCCTGTGCCATCATGATTTCGACCTACGAATACGGCAAATCCTTTTTTGTGCGGTATAACAAAGAGCGGGGTGTCCACGTCGATTAGGAGAACTAGAGAAATCTGATGTGATAGGTTTTCGCGGGATTAAATCGGTCGAAATCATACGAACTCTTATGCAGTCCAAGATGCTGTAACCAACTGATAACTACTGTACGTGACTAGATTTTTGTATTCCAGAGCTGACAATAATATAAAAAACGAGACCATGAGAAAAGATAGTCATGTAATTAAGGAGCAAATTATTCTTTATACCTAGATTTATATTACTTTTTCCTTCCCAAGAACTGTCAAGCATTGGAGGTCAATAAATGTACTTGGTACTGGTGAACCTTACACAACTCAAATATTCAAGTTTTATTCCTTCAAGCAAGTAGCTGAGCATGAACGAATACTAATTTTTATGGAACACTCTGGACATATTAATTTCAGCTCATAAATAATAGCTGTGTGTGCCTATTTGTATAAAAACTCTTATTACTGCTCTTTATACTTATGCGATATACAAACAACTCAGTAAATCTTAACGGTTACGTTTTTAATAATTTAACCTAACGCACTATGTAATTCTAATTCCTGGACTGAGACTGATGCCAAAAGTGGGCAAAAAGTCAGGTTGTTAGTTTCTGGAGGTTGACACTGGATGGTTCATATCATAGATGAATGATGTAACTAGTAACTTGGTGTGCGATTCACGTTTACAGATACCGGTGATCGGATAGAGACACGTCCATAGTAAAAGTCTAATAATTAGTTGACGTATTAAAAGCTGGTTAAAGTCGAAAGACTTGTGACACGATGTCCAAAGATCTTTCTTCAAGGGCGGCTAAGGTTTCATCAGTATCAATTAAAGCTTAACAACCTCACGAGTTAATTAAATTATTATTTGATTAGTTTCTGACCACTAAATACAAATTCAGGTGCACACATGGTTTAAAAAGAAGTTAAAATTGTTGAATTAAAAACCACAACATAGGAAACCACTAAAAAAGTAAAAATTCCACGAATTATTGAGATGGAAAGGTAAATATAACAAAATACATATTCGTAGTGTTCCGGCTTAGCATACCTACGTACCACACTACATAAATTGTTGAATAAAACAGGTTAAAAATCCAGTTACACTGCCATGCTAAAATTCGGGCAAAACTTAAAACCTAGTGAGTATTGGACAGTATATGCTGCATTCGCTTACAGGTACTACAGCAATAAAACTGACAAGTGCAAGGTCACATCCTTCTAGATATTAATACTAATATGGAAATAAATTAAAACCATTCACAAGTTGATGTTGATGTGATATGGAAGTTGACAATATTAACAACAATCTCACAATGCATTGCCGAATATAGGCCTACATGTTATACCAAGGCACAAATGTACATGATTAGTTTACCTG
The DNA here is from genome assembly GCA_034694925.1 of Ceratophysella denticulata. Taxonomy (NCBI): domain Eukaryota; kingdom Metazoa; phylum Arthropoda; class Collembola; order Poduromorpha; family Hypogastruridae; genus Ceratophysella; species Ceratophysella denticulata. The sequence continues at coordinate 8,224 of JAQFYT010003492.1, read as the reverse complement.
GAGATATTTCCTAAACCTACTAACAGCAATAGCTCACTTACAATTACAACGGCAAATTAGTAACTGACAGGACCGAGCAGCAAATACCCTAGACTTATTGCTTACCCAAATTGAAGGACTGTAAACTTAAAGGTTATTGTAACTTGGAAGCAACAATTCAAGTTACTGCTCTGAACTGGTTAATTAATTGTTGCATATTTCCAAGAAGCAAGATGCTTTATTCTTAAAGGCTTTTAGAATACTAATCTAATCATTACTGACCAAAGCACTGTAATTCTCAGAACTGCTTTTTCTCGAAAAACGCAGCAATGTCTTTAATTTTCTTGCCAGACTCATTAGGCAGGGGCCGAACAGGGAGAGTCCAAGGAACCTTTGCGGGAAGCTCCATCGTTGTCATTGTGGTCGTTATTGAAATAACCTCCTCTCGAAGTCCACATGGGAGCCTCTTTATATTTAGTCGTGAACTGGCGGCTAACGGGGGAATGACTGTTTCAAGGGATTTTGAGTCAATTCCCTCCGTAGCTCGACTTGCCGTTGCTTGTGAAGTCTTATCTATATCTAGGATTGAAACACTACTCGTAGTGCTGTACTCTTCCTCAGACTTGAATGCTTTGAATTGATTTTTATTTAGTTGAGACACGTCTTCAGATAAGGCTCGCTTCCGTGGTGAGTCGGAATTGGTAAGTCGTGAGGATTCATCTGCTCCACTTCGGGCCTCAGTCAAGGAGAACACACTGTCAATTGAGGAAGAACTTTCTCGATCTCCTCCGGTGGAAGATTTTGTAGATGTCACAGAGGTCCTGGACTCTGAATCAGTCTTCTGAACACTAGAGAACTTTTCTCGTAGGAAAAGCCGACGATTGTTTTTATACTTTTCAATACGTTCGCGAGTGTTGGGATCGTTGTTGTCCACCGTCGTATTTGCCACTTCAAATACTTGCAAGACTTTCTCGGGCACTGAAACAGATTGTGAATTATATTTACAATTTCAATGACAAACAATTGAATTGAAATCCTATGCTCGCATATTAACGTATTAAATACTCACCAATAAATCTCTTACTGTCCGAGTAGTCGAGTCGACAGTTGGACACATTCTCTTTGGACGCTTCATTTCTCAGTTCTGGAAACGTGTCCGACCGGGTCATGACCCCAGTTTGGGATTTCAAGCTACTCGCGTCTTCTGTGGACGTCAAGGATTGGGACATTAGCATATCTCCCATTGAGAAACGGTGGTGAGGAAACCTTGGGCTGTTCCTGTCTCGTAAACAAGTGGTGGATTCGATAATGTTATTATTATTGAGCTTAGGATTTGGCCGAGGAAGTCCTGGTCCGGCCGAGGATGAAGATGCTGGGATACTACTGTTCGCATTCGTACTAGAGATATTCCCATGAGCCCCTGACGCGGAACGAGTCGGGGATTGAGCTGGTGATAGTGTCACGGACTCCTGGCTTTCGAATTTTGTAAGTAGTTCCTTGACACTCTGTTTTCTATGCGTAATACGTTTGGCATCCGGATATTTCCAGATGTTCGAAGAGCTACCAGTGTTCTTCTCATCGCACTTAAAATGCGAAAAGTTAAGGGAAGGCTCAGACAGTCTTTTGCATAACAGTAATTTTTGCTGCTCGCGGACACTTGGCAAGGTGTTACTATTTATATCGTTGTCAGACAGGCCGCTTGTGCTCAAATTCTGAGCTGTGATTTCATTTGTATTTTCGACTGCATCATTCTCACTCGAGCTGGACAGTGACAATGGAAACTCGGAAGTAGAATCCGCCAGTGGTGCGCTATTGCATCGGCCCAAAAGCTTTTCTGGTGATGTTTTACTGTCAAAAACGCTATTACTATGTCTGTTAAAATCCAGACTCATTCGTTGCACTTCTTCATTTAGATTGGTTGTGTCATCCAACTGAATTCCATAGAGTGGATTGTCTACAACCAGCGGACTGTCGATATGTCGAATAGATTCGTACTCTGTTGTTGGACTGCCATCTGAAGAGCATGGATTGGATTCGTCAGAAGCCTTGTCAGAGTCTGAGTCTAAATACTTGATTCCTAGTGGCTCCTTTCCGTGGTTTTCCATTTCGTTACACGCTATTGTATCTTCCGTCTTTGAAACTGAATTTGATTGAGTTAGTTCGTCTTCTCCGGAAGCACTTGCTGATCTCTGCATATAGATTTCGGTTTCTGGAGTCTCATTGATGGTAGAACTTGGGGTAGTTGAAGTATTGTACACAATCTCTGAGTTAATTTCAAGAATTTCGGTGTAGTGATCACCATTCCTCTGTTCAGGACTAGCGTCGTCGCTACCACTGTTAAACTGAACGTTCTCATATGCAGCCTCCGAGTCACTCTCAATGGGTTCGGCTTCGCATGGAGTATTTACTGTCGTGTCGATAACGGTTTGCTGACTTGGAATTGACGACTCAATATCCTCATAACTGTTCCTATCTCGAATACTGTCATCGTCATCTATATCCTCGTAAACATTTGTTTCATACAGATTCTCCACTTCCGTGGCAGGCAAAACTTCCTCAGTAATGTTTACATAAGATTGTGACTCTTCCACGAAGCGAGGGTTCTGTACGTCACACAGGAACTCCACGGCAGGACCTCTTACTGGACTGATATCTGCCATTATAGCGTTTTGATAGAGAGGTTCGGTTTGGTAATGATGAGCTGGTATTGAGAGTTCCTCGAGGGCGGGTGAATGTTGGACAGCAATCGTATTCACATTCGCGTACTGATTGAATTGGCACAAGTTTTCATAGGTAGGAACCTCAACAGATCGAAATGGGGGATTTGGTTCATCTGCTCCAGGAAGTTCATACAAAGGACACACGAAGACGTTGGACTCAGGGACAGGAGGAATCTCAATTCCAAATGAAGACGGATATTCCTCAATTCCTTCAGGAGAGGAGGCCTGAGAGGAAATATCATTGACTAATGGTGAGTACACAATATTCGTCACGGAGTAGGGATCCCCACCTGGAGTGGTATCAGTGGAACTATCATCTATACTCGAATTGCGATCTAATTCATAACGACGGGCTAAGGTGTTTAATTTAACAGTATTCCTCATTTCCGTAAGAGTTGGGTACTGAAATAGATCCAAGTTTATGGTCTCTGTTTCCCTATGCTGAGTTGCATTGTCAATATCTGGAACAGATATACCAACAGAAGACTCACGTAACTGATTCATGGTTGACATCATGACGGAAGTCTCCTCATCCATTGTGGACACTCCAACATCATTCATTGCCGTTAACGATGTTTGTACTTGGCAATCACGGAGCTTACTAAGGCGAGGCTTTGCTTTCGGTTTTAAGAGCGGTGACTTTTGTAGGGTTACTTCGTCGAGAATGTCACTACGGTGACCAGATTGACTCAAATCATCGCTTGAAGACGAGACTATACACTCTCCCATTGGTAAATTAGACGGTCGCAAGGAGGTCAGACTGGTAGGCGGAGTAATGGGACTTCCAAAGCTTGAACGGTTCTTCGTGGTCCGGGAAGAATTTGACTCACAATCTCCAAAAGCTCCGGAGGATAATTCTTTTTGTGGACTTGCTTCAAAGCCGCTGCTCATATCCAAAGAAACTCGAGATCCCGATATGGAACTTTCTTCTTCCAAAGGCTCACTCGCAATCACCAGCTTCTTCTTGAGGTTCATTTCAAAATAAGAGTCGTGAGATACGGATCTGTAAAAAAACAAATTCCAAATACGAAATATGAAGTACAATCACCAGAAAAGAAGTTTCTCTTTTCCGTACCTGTTATGAGTTTTCGTGTTTTCCAGATGGGTACTTGGTACTTCCGGCAGAGGGACACAGTGGAATTGCACATATGTGTCAACAACGGGTGTTGCAGGACTTGAGGTTGATCTAACAGGTTCCTCAACTTCCGACTCGTCAACTTCAACTGTGTTTTCCAGAAACCCTCCTGTTCCAACTCCGAGATGACTTATGAAGGACGGAGTGGAAACCAATGACTCCACACTTTTCACAGGCCGAAGTCTGCTGGCAAGGCTGGAAGGCCCTGCACCCTGGTTTGAGCCTGCAGCAGAGTTCGCCTAAAAAACGGAAACCATAGTTTAAATTGAATGAGATTAAAAGGCATGGTCAGGAGCACAACTATTGAAATTATGCTCTTACAACAACACGAATATCAGTTGCGGTAGGTTTACGGGGTGATTTGGAGAAACTTCTATTTCGACTGAAGAAATTTTTCCATCCAGCAGGCACTCCAACTGAGCTTTTAGTTTTGAGACTAGATCGACGTTTGGGGTCAATTACTGTATGGAAGACGGGAGGGAGACTTGAAGGACCACCACCGACTTCAATATAATTTCGATTATCCCGTAGCCTCTCTTGAGCTGCTTCCAAAGACATCAACTTCATTGGAGATGATGAGGATGATAATGAGAGAGACTCTGGTCTTCCCAAAGTAGAATGGGACTCCGATTCCTCAGCATTTAACGGGATCCCCGTATCATCTTTACCGAAAAACCTTTCGGCGTATCGGATAACGAATTCAGTTACAATAACATGGTTGCAAACACCCTGCAGAAAGTTAAAAAACGAATTGTGAATTACTGATGGATGACGTAATTCAGACTTGCTTCGGGCTAAGATTAGCTGAGCGCGGGGTTGCACACAAAGATACTTAGGTAATCTTAATCGTTATTCGGTATAGCGTGGCTTGGCGTGTACCTTGAATTCGGCAACGTTACCACCTTCTAACTCACGACATCGGATAAGATTGGGTGCCCATACTATGGCCATATTCTGCGCAGTCATCCCTGTCTTCTTCGAGTACAAGGTCATCTTGTTCAAATGCAGCATCAAGTATTGCAATGTTCTGGAAACATAAGTACATAACAAAAACAAAATACTACATAAACAAAGAACAACAATCTAGATGTACGTATGCTCTAAATGAATTTCGTCAGCTAACCTGAAATGAGGGGGTGGTAGTTCTTTAATAACTTCTTTGATATTATCAAATCGTTCTCGATTACAGGAAGGACTTATTGCATCAATAAACTTCTCGTACAGTTGATACGTACAGAGTGGATTGGGAAGCTCACGGAAATACTGCTTCAAGACCGACGAGACAGCATGAACATCTTGCCTAATTTCCTCATCAGCCTCCAGATTCGGAATCTCCTCGGCATCAAATAAGCGACTGTGAAGAATTACGTAACGTAATTAAAAAATGCTGCAGCCAGCCAAAGAAATAAAGTAAATAGTGAATTCATGAACTGAGTTATACCGGAGTTGTTGCGTGTGAGTATGAATACCAGGCACTCGGTAAATACCGTCGGCGACGCCATACATTTCGATAAATTCCGCACACGTTCGCAGAATTACTGGAACTGAATTTTCAAAGGTCAAGGAGCTATTTATTAAACACTATCGCACTACACCGGAATATTATTATTCTTATGAATAACTTACTATCAGTTCCAGTGTTTAGAAGATGCTCGGCCAGATCGCAGTTAAAAACTCGTTCACGAAGAATTCCTTTTTGCTGAAGAACATGCTTCTCAGGACGGGACATCATTGAACTACGGCAAAAACACAAAATAACAGTCATATTTCGCCAGTATTTAAAAACGAAATCGTGAGCTTAACTAAAATTCTGAAGTGAGTTTCGTTACCGGAAAAATGAAATGATTTTTCCATGCTTTCGAAGGACCGGCTTGTCCGGAATTGGAGATGTAGAAGGAACACTTGTTCTGGACAGCTTTCTGGTAACAAGGGGCTTCAATCCTCCATGAAATTTCCCTTTTTCTCCAATTATCTAAAGGAGACATAAAATGAGCAACCAACGAGGACTGTGAAAGATTTTTAAACGGCACCAACATTTACATACCTCAACACAGTCACGCGGAAAGAATCCAACTTCGAAGTTGAGCCCAGTATCGTGTGATTCGCGTGTGAGTTTTCCGCGAAGCCACAAGCTTTCTTCTGGCGGAGGCATATCGATGACAGATATTAACTCACCAATCTGAAACCAAAACGAATTAGAGGCATTTTAATGACAAATTATTTAAAAATCAAGATAAACATGCAAAACTTAACACGTAGATTACCTTAAATGATAATTCATCAGGAGCTTGTGAGACATATGTACGAATTGCAAGACCGGCTCCTACTGCAGGTGTATTCAGAGCAGACTCGTCGGACGATATGATATGCCGGCCACGATTATCAATCTGGAATAATAATGTATCATTATGAGTATTGAAAGTACTTATTTTTAAAATCTAGATAATTATCCTTATAATTGAAAGCTGTTACCAAAAATCTTACCTCAAACCAGCTAAGCACGCTTCCGCACGTGATTTGATTCGTTGGTAACCGGGATAGACGGTCAAAATATCTTTCAATGAGACTTCTGTACTCACCCTGTAAACCACACCAAATTAGTCATTCGGTTTGGGTTAAGAATTTCGAATCAATCATTTCATTACGCAGATCCGCCGTTCGTACACAACTTTGGATTATCCACACATAACTGCCAGATCTTGGACCTATACAAACACTAGGTATCCGAGCACCGTAACAAGGATTGTAATTAAATATTTTAGAATTCTAGATTTTCATTTAGTTAAGTAAACGTAATTCACTTTTAGTCCTGCATGTTGACAATTTGGATGTACTTAACACATTCAATTTCAACAATCGGAGTGTCATTTGATATATGCACACATTCGTCATATTGAATTTCCAATGACGACAGTTAGATTTCGATATATACCATGCTCATCTTTTTGGCCGCTCTAAACTACCAAGTAGTGTATAGACACAAAAACTGACTCACTTTAACATTACTGACAAAAGTAGCCATGGCATGACGAAGAATTGCTCACGATTCTCCAAAAAACCGCAAAATTTGGCCTACCCCTATTACTTTACTATACCGTTTCGCGTTTCGACGGATTGGACTATAAAAAAACGATTACAAGTTACAAGTTATAACACAACATTGAGGCTGAGTCACCCGTGCAAAAAAATTATAGAATGTACATGACGCTATTAATAACAATAACAATAAGGTTCCTACTTCATTTGTAGGTACATCCAATACGGATAACAGTTGGAAATAAAATGTCAGCTTGGGCTGTATGTTGAATATGGGATATGGGTGGGAAAAGGTACGGAACGGAAGTTCAGATTATTGTCCGAGAGTTTATTGTCCGCTGTGAAAAAGTACTGCAGTAGTAGTGCAAAACACTACTGTGATGTGAAACTGAGTCGAACCTAATTCAATGTTAAATGCTAAAAGAAATTGGCTAAAATTACCCACCTGAGTGTAATGCTCCTCCGAGATACTCAATTTTGGAAGGCATGAGAAATTCCGATCCCAAACGCAGCGTTGAAGCTGCTCATCCAATTTAGTCAGATTCGCCAGTGTACGTCGGATAATCCAGCACTGTCCTCCGCTCACCACCTATAAAATTACAAAATAGGCCGGTTACCAATCACCACTATTGAATCAGAATAGTTATTACTATTACTGAATATTGCGTCGTTGTACATCAGCTTGGTCGCGGATGTACGGTAATAACTGAATAATGCAATAAACAGGGTGCTTTTGCCCGATATGCTTTAGGCGTCAGCCTGCTCTCCTTTCTGGTCGTATAAGCTGTATCGTAAAAACCAACCTTCAACTTAAATCAAGCAAATAATGATCCGTCTCACACTTCAACACTTCTTTATCTTATCTAGCTTAAAAGTGCTCTTTCGCCTAATAAGTAATAACTTTAATATCTTCTGTTTACACTTCTGACATCCTCAGAGAGACGGGTTACTGATTCGGTGTAAGTTGTCCAATCCAACAAACATGGATATATTCATACCTATTTAAGTTTTTGTCAGTTTTTTTACCAGCAGACCCGACTCGATTGAACTTTGCGATACTCATACGCGCCTCCATATACCAAAACCCTGAAAACATGCACATTGATATCGATTTAAAAATCAGCGTTCAAGATCTCGCATAACCGAGGCTTTTAAAGTTAGCAAAAGAACGTATATAACATATAACAAATAGAGTGTAACAATCGTCAACAGTTTACGTTTAACTAACTCGAACAAACTGATCATTACAGTGTTGTATGCTACGATGCCTGTACACGTATAAATAACTAGCCGGCCCACGCGTCAGTACTGACGCCAGATGGTGACCTTTGACCTCTGTTCAGTACTAACAACT
>JAQFYT010003491.1:0-10652 GCA_034694925.1 Ceratophysella denticulata | reverse complement strand
ACCGTATACTTATAATATAGGATTCTTCATGTCTATATTCATAAATAAATTACAATAGTTACAGTTTACAGTATGTTGAAGCAGGGAATGGATGAGTCACTCTCAAGTTTAGGTTATTTAGTTGTATCTTTTTGCTGAGGGTATTGTGCCAGAAGGTCACTGATTCCTGTCCATCTACTTTTTGTGAGAACGAAGACGGTGATGAATGTTGACAGTTGACAATGGACATTGGCCTATGCAATGTCAGATTGACTAACAGAAGGTTTCTTTGATGCATAGCATGAGCATAAAGTAGGGTTGGGTTATTTGAGGAAAAGAGACTGGTTGTGGTTCTATTGTCCTTTGCAGTACTCAAGGCACTTCTCGCGTGACACGAAGTTATTGGGATTCCCATCACATCCGCCGTAGTGAAATACGACACAGTCCTTGAGCTGAGGCTCGTAGTGGTAGCGTGTCATCATGGCTCGACAGTGACCGCGACGATTTGGTAATTGACAGTTGTCAGCCGGATTCCCTGCAAATAAACAGAGCATAGAGCTTTATCGAAAAAGAAAACAGTAACCGAGGCCAATGAGTAAATGAGGAGACTGACCCTGGATGGGGAGGTCTGCGTCCTCCGTCTCAGGTGAGAGTCCGGACACGGAGCCGACAGAAACGGGTGAGGACTCTTTGACGACCGTGAGGTTCCCCGAGGAGAGGGTGATGTTTGACGGAAGGGCGGGTGTGCTGGGCTCCTCGGATCCACACAAACACTTTTTACAGCCCCGATCACTCCGATCCTGGATAATCACGCATTTCTCCACACATCCCTCAAATTTGGGACAATGAGGGAGAGGATGCTTCCTGGGCGGAGGAATCGTAGAGGTGTTCGTCCCGGGATCCTGAGTCAGAGCGGAAGAGCCGGACTCATCCTGGATAGATTTTCCATCTCCTGGACCTGGATTGGGCTTGGTGCAGCGTGCCTCACAGTCGAGTTGGTCCGGAAAACGGTTCTTATTCCCCTGACATCCGGACCAGGAAAAAGGCTCACAGGCCTTTGTGACCGTGTTGAAGAACCAGCTCTCAATCACAGCCCGACACGGCCCTCGTTCTTTGGGCAGGAAACAATCACTCGGATCAAATTCTTCAGTAGCTCCAACGCTTTCATCGTTACTTTCCGGTGGTGTCGTGCTCGTTCCTCCGCCCTCAACTGCAAACACCAGAAAACATGATAAAAATACATTTTTGGTCACATTGGGTCCAATAGAGTTTTATGAAATTCTGTGCACATCCACACGGAGAAAGTTGGAGTGAAATGGAATGAAACGGAGTCACGAGCTCAGTTTCACTTTTACGGAGCGTATGAAAGAAAAATGCTATTATTTGTCCCTGACTGTCCCACTCACTTCACTCCCTCAACGGAGCAAATGGTGTATGGATGGTCCAACGTTGAACCAAAGTGGAGTGAGAAAGCCAGCGAGCGAAAGTAGCCAGTTCTGCTTTGGTTACTCACTTTGGTGCTTTCTCCATTCCCTCCGCCCGTACCTTTCCAATTCAATTACAGCCTAGCCTCAGACGACTAAACCTTTTCCCCATTAAGCCTTTCCGCTCTCCCGAACCCTTATTACTACTAGACCCATGAAAATATGGATGGAACCATGGTGGACACACACACACTTTGATCCAATGAGACTTTTCTCCGCTCGAAGCTTCGCCAAATACGTGTGTATTTTGCCCAACCCTGTTTTTGTCTATATTCTCTGAGCAAAAGAAAAAAGAGTATTTTCTCTCTCTCTTTTATGTGAGAAGTCTGGGCTGACAGGGGAATGTATTTCATAGCAGACCCAATTTGGAAATAGTTTTTTGAGCGGAAGGAAATATGACATTCCAAGCATATGGAACATTATACGTTATAGAACCACCATAGGCATAACAGGTTCGAGAAGACTATAACCCTGCCACAGAGTGCGCACATAACATTGACCGCAGAGGAGAGAAAGTTTGAGAGGGCTCGGGAACTTTAGTGGGTTGGGTACTTTTTGCCTCTATGCCTACTTTTCCTATTTGAGAATTTGAATGATGAGATTTGGAAGGAGAAGTGACGTCTTGTGGAGCAGAGGCAGATGTAATATATATTTCTGTATTATGGACTTATGCTCTCAATTGACTTTACTTCTTCACCCAACACAAATAACCCTTGTTTTTTCTTATTTCTTTCTATATTGAAGAAAGAACTAATCCAAAATTTCTGGTCTAACCCAAAATGGAATGGTTTCTGTTTCAACTCTCTAAATAAATGGGCATAACTGAGTGAGGACTGTGTTTTATTCCTTGTAAAAAATATTTCAATTTCAGGTCCAGTTTCCATCTGTTTCACCTCATACTCCATTTCATTCTATGTATATACCCAACAATACAACATGTGGGAGTTCAAATGTTCAATGTTCATTTGCTTTTTAAAACAAGGGTTTTTCCAGTCAGTCGAGCATGTGTCCGTTACATTCTGTTAGATTCCTCGTCTTTGTACTACACTACCTTTAGCGGGTTCTGGGCTCTCTTTCCTGGCCTGGACCTAGACCAGGTTTCCAAATAAAAAAGTCAACGACAGAAAAAGAAGCATTTGAACAGAATTGGTTTTTAAAATACAACTACCTATGTAATTTCCACATCTCTCCAATTCATTTCATCATAAATCCTTGGCCAGGTTTCCAAATGGAAAAATCCTAAATGGATCCATTTCAAGAACCGGCTGTTACGACAATAAGGCTACATTTCATTTCTTAGGAACCCACGACCACGTGCAAAATATTTCGTGTTGCCCTGTACATATAATGAATGATATATGTAGTTACTTCTATGTTTGACTTGTGGAGAAAGCAAATGATAAAGTGGAAAAGCAGTTTCCTTATCTTATTCATCTCTAGATGACCTGGATTTAAACTCCATTTAAGCTCTGTATATGTAGCGTGCTTTGAGCCTATGGAAATTATGAAGCTTTATCCTTCTTTCACTTTCTTCCGTTCATTTCATATGTCTCTTTGGTTCTACAAGTTCTGATGAAAGCAAAAGTTAATCCGAGTGAAAAGAGATCTTTGAGAGAGAAAAGCTGAAGCTGAGAAGCCGATTTTAAGATCCGCTTTCCTTCGTCTTCCCTCCTCCGAGAATTAAGCACATTAACGACTCTTCGCCTACAGCCTGTCCTTTCGTGTCATGTCCTAAATATATAGTCCCACATCCACCTTTTTACGACTCTTCCCACATCCATCCATCCACCAACCACAAATTGAAGTGGGCTCCAGTTAATTAGCTCAAGAGTCCTCATTTCACACGCTATGTACAGCCACACTCCCTCCGTCTTGGAGGTCAGGTTGTGAAAGTGTGTGTTGTGAGGCTATAGCTTGTTATGGAACTACTTGGACTTTCTCCTTCCGTGGTTCCGTGTGAGGTCGGGAAGCAAAGAAGGAAATAACGCCCTTTCCGCATGATTTATGAATCCTTTCCTAGACTTTCTTTGGCTTTATGAAGACGAAACCCGGTCGTCTAAATTAGAAATATGTAAACTCAAACTTTGTCTTGGGTCGTTTTTGGTCTGAGCCAGTCTGAGCTGCAGCATATGGCCAAAATACGGAAATGGGGAGGGAAGAAGACCCCAGAGAAAGTTGCGGAGGCTTCGGAAGAAAGTAAGGAAAGCCAGCAGGCTGAGTCTCTCTATTTTCCTAGGACAGAAGTGGTGAAAGTTGAGTGGAATTCTCTCAAATCCTTCTGAGTCTCAGTCCCCAGTCCGAACCAAGATTAAAAATGAAAAGGAAACAGACAGTCTATATACTGAATAGAAACACTTTTCTGTCTTACTATATGTACCTATAGTCTATCTTCTTTCCCACAGTTCCGCATCACGACAATTTATTCTATTTCATTTGATTCGGCTATTCCCAGGCAGGTAATCTAGAGCGGGTCAATGGAGGACAAAGTAAGAATTTGGCAGTTTAATTTAATTATGCATACCAAAGCCAAACCTAAAATTACCCTCTATAACCTATTTTATCAAGCGCTACCGATTTGGAGTACATATTTTAATTAATGAACGCTATGCCAGTTGGAATTAAGTCCGAAACATTTTAAAAGTGAGCTACAAAATAGTAAACTATAGGTATCATGGTGATTCGAAATGCTAAAATAATGTTTCTCGTGTAATACTATCTGTAGTATGTTCAAACAAACTCAGGGGCTGCTTTGAATTGTCGTGGATTGGGGTGACTTTCTTTTGGTTGGGCTGAAGGGTGAGAGTGGAGAAAGCAGTGGAGAAAGTGTGTGTTGGGTTGATGACCCGCTCATCAATCTTTCCTTGGACGGGATTTACGGAGAGCAGTGTGTGCACAAACGTTCCGGGAGTCGGAATAATTTTCCAATAAAACTTCCCAACCATTTTCATATCCTCAACCCAATCCAGACAAAAAGCAAAGGCAGAAAGCAGGAAAAGTCAAGAAAAATCATCCATTATGCTACCTCCCTTGTAGCCCTTATCCGTCTCCCTTTTGCTTTCACTCTACTCTCATCTCATCCTGGAATTACATTAAAACAGAGTCTATCTGTACGAATGTCCATGTCCAGAGCCTTGTCCAAGACCAAGACAACCTTTCTTTCTGGAGGACAAAACCAAGGAGATAGGGCAACTATGAACTGAATATTTAAGCTGGACTCAAGTCCATCACTCACTCACTCAGAAGCACAAGTCAGAAGCACGATTGAAGTAATGCCGAGATAAGAGGAGCTTATAGAATACATACAATAAGTGCTTTCTTCATGTTTTGTCCATTTCTGATTCTTCTGTTATTCAACAACATAGGCATTTAGATAGGTAGTATTTCTCTGATCTGAGGTCTGATTGTGAGAAAAAATGATGGAATGGGAAATGTGACGCTGGGGTCAAAGCTCATGTCTTTACTCAGGAACTTAATACTATATCTATCTATGTACATGTGGAATTCCGATCAACAATATTATATTTTGTTTTATTAAGTGATTTGCTTCAAAGAAGCAGTTAGGTCATCCTTCTCGTCGTTATTAGTTCTATGCTCACTCTGAGATTAAAAAATCAGTGAATTCAATTAGAACCACATTTAAAATTGGAATCTTATGAGTGCTGATCAGCTAAGGTGAACCTCAAGATTACAATTTGTCTCATACTAGTGAATTACATTGAAACTGTAGCCTCCTCCTGGCTTGAATGTCGAAATAACCTGTTTTCTTCATTTTCATTACTAACAACCCATCAAGCATACCCATTCTATTTATGGTTACGCATTACGTATTCATATGAGGACACAATTACGTATTGTTTGATGGTCGGGAGTAGGTACGCTATAAATTCTGAAAGCGAATTCATAAAGGCATGTCCCGCTTACCGACAATGGCGTCCAGATCCTCGTCAACCTCCTGGGTGGTCACATTGGCGGAGTTTGGTTTGAGAATTGGAATTTCGTGTTGGGTTTGATTAGGTTTGAGAATGGGAATGACCTGGGTGTCTGTTGGGGCAGGAAGGGTCAGGGCAGGAGAGGTGAGGTGAAGAGCACAGAGGCTCAGGAATAATAAATTCACTTTCCACATTCCCACAACTCACGAGAGATCTGATGAGCTCAGAGAGACTCAAGTAAGCAAGAGATTACACAAGAACGTTGCTTAACTCCAAGTAGAGTGCTAATCAGGAGAACCAATATTATGAAAAGAGACAGAATAGGTCAGCCAGCAAGAGTAGACTCGAGTAGAGACTTGTGCGAAAGCGGATTAGGGAATGACTGGTGGAGCCGAGCGGAGTTGCAAAGGGCTTTTATAAGTAATTAGGCCCTTGTTCGTATGTACTGTGCATCCATCACCAATCACCATATGACCTTTCTATTGTCTCCCAATTGTTTAACCACATCTTCCTCCTACCTCACGTCGTCCCCTGAGCAGAGCTAACGTCGAGAATAAGTCTATGAGCCCAATCAAAGCATTACCTCAATCAGTCCTCTCTGTCATTTGCATAATGTAAACAAAGGGTTGAGGGGGTCCACCTAATTTGGTCGAATGTTTAGTTGATGCTGACCAAACTGGGATTAGAGTGGCCATCAGTAGCATCCTGGCATCTTCTGTTATTTTCGTATTGGGTTTCCCATTTGCAATGTGTAATGGAAGTATTTTTAGAATCTGATTCTCAGTTCTGATACGAAAACCCTGTGCTTTAATTACAGTGGATCGGTGATTCTGGCCTAAAATGAACCTGGGTTTCCCTTTCTGTTCCAATCCTATATGCTATTTTAAGGCCATTCGTATGCAAGCAAGTCCATATGTCCATGATTTAACTAAAAAATGATTTGGTCCGATTCAATATGGGAATTATATAAACGTGCAATGAGAAAATTGAATCTGCAATGAAAAATAAGACTTTTGCAGTAAGTCTGTAGGGGAGTAAATTTGATTTTAGTCAGGTTAGGTTAGGTTAAACCGTTGGCGGACGAGATTGATACGTTCTACTGGTTAGGAATAGGTTTTTGAAATACTCAAATGCAAATGACCAACAACTAACCTAACCTTTGAAATTATAGACCAATTTTACTTATTGCAGCATTCCATTTCCTATTGCAAAAGCAAAAGTCTTCGTTTTCATTGTAGATTCTATTTTTTGATTGCATCGAAGAATGCCGCCCGTTATATTAGCCTAACTTGTGGTTTACAACTACAGATGTACTATACTCACAAATCCTATGAAAAATCTTTTGTGAACTTAAGTTTGTGTATTAAAATTAAATTAATACTAATTATTAAGCGACTTGGAAGTTCATACTTATTTTCGATGTGCAAGGAAGCCTGACTCAAGGATTGTAGGTATCTACATACATAAACCTGTAATAAGAATTCGTCACATTTGAGATTCATATTGTATTTCCTGTGCCTATATATGTGGATCCATGAATGGGTGACGCTTATGTGGCTTCTCTTCCTTGATTGACTCTGAAACAATGAGCTCATCTGGTAACCCACAGGTGTTCGGAAGTAATGATGAGTGAGTAGTGACGAGATCTAATCTCTAATATCGCTTCATCGGATGAGCCCTCAATTCCAGCCCAGAGCAGACAGAGGCAGGGGAGTGTCTGGGAACACAAAGTGGGCATTATTGATTTCTGTCTCCTTCTTCCGACTACCCACTAACAACGGACTCCGGACACTCCTATAAAAATACATTTGAAGGAGAGAGATAGGAGCAACAGGCGAGGGCAATTTCAATCTATACGATATATAACCCTCAAATTCTACTACCCTTTGCCCACGACAATTGGACTTGAGTCAAAAATGGAATTTAATAGGGGAAATATATAAACGTGCCATGAGAAAATAAGAATCTGCCATGAAAAAGAAGACTTGTGCAATGAATCTGCATGACAGTAAATTTGATTTTAGTCAAGTTAGGTTAGAATAAAACGTTAGCTGACGAGATTGATCCGTTCTACAGGTTAGGTTAGATTTTTGAAATACCCAAATGACCAACAACTAACCTAACCTTTGGAATTACAGACCAATTTTACTTATTGCAGCATTCCATTTCCTATTGCGAAAGTCTTCTTTTTTAGGCATATTCTATTTTTTCATGGCATCGAAAAATTCCACCCTTTTAATAGTTTTAAGTCTATTACAGCGACTGGTATTTCCAGTGACAGACCACAAACCTTTGTTTTTGGCTGTCATGACCAATAATCCTGGTTTTTATTACCCTGCCCTTGTCCTTTACAAAACCAAACATGTAAATACCTCGTAATTAGCGTACCTTAGTGTGAGATATGAAATATAAGGGTGGGTGGAGGAAGTTGGGAAGTTCCCTTTGCCTTCGGAATTTCCTCAATAACAAGCCCTTGAAATCCGTACATAAACATTTCTCTAGAAATTCATAGCTTTACATCTTTCCTCTTGAAATATCTCATAATCTTATATTTACACTTACAACATAAGCCTCTGTCTGTTCAGCCAATCAGCTACTTCAGTTCTCAGAAAAACATTGGTTTGGGTCTAAACAAACAGCCATGATCATCATTCATAATACATAATCACATGAGATTCCTATGCACAATGCAGAAAAAATAGGAGTTAGATATTCCTCCAAATCATGACTATAGTTGGTTTTGAAGCCTATTGACGCCGCTTAGAAATAGGTAATATGTCTCTAAATACGCATCATTAAACAACCACAACAAGATTCATGTTTCTTGAAAGGGAAATATATAAACGTGCCATGCCATGAGAAAATAGAATCTGCCATGAAAAATAAGACTTGTGCAATTAGTCTGCATGGCAGTAAATTTGATTTTAGTCAGGTTAGGTTAGGTTAAAACGTTGGCGGACGAGATTGAACCGTTCTACAGGTTAGGTTAAATTTTTGAAATACCTAAATGACCACTAACTAACCTAACCTTTGGAATTATAGACCAATTTTACCTTATGATGACAGCATTCTTCTTTTTCATGGCATATTCTATTTTTTCATGGCACGTTTATATGCCACCCATAAAATAAGAGCTTCATCGCATAAAATCCAGTTGCGTTTTTTGTGAGCTAGCGCCAGGAATCGGACGTGTTGCTCTGAAACTAATACATACTGCTTGTGCTTCTTAGGTGGCACTCGCACACAAGTTGGCAATACTCCGAAGGCATGTGGGGAACCCTGATTATTGACAACCCGAATGAGCCCTACAAAGATTATTACCCAAAGGAAAACGACATCACGATCACACTCAACGACTGGTATCACCAATCCGGACGAACAAATACGGACTGGTACATGTCCAATGTAAGTGGAGGTCGATCACCTGTTCCAGACTCGGCCATGATCAATGGTCGAGGATTTTATCCTTGCAATATTGCTGTAAAGAATGGCCTTCCTTGTACACCGCAAACGCCGGAAACAATCGAAGTTCGACGTTTTGAAAAGTATCGAATTCGAATTATTAATACCTCAGTCCTACTAACATTCCAATTCACAATTCTGGAACACTATTTAAACGTGATTGAAGTTGACGGAGTTGACACAGCTACAGTATGTGTTCAAACTCTTACAATTGCACCAGCTCAACGCTATTCCGTCATCGTTGAAATGAAAGCGAGACCAAAATCCTACGGTGAAGAGATATTCTATATCAGTGCCAAAATGGTGAACTCCTTCGGCGAGGGTTCAAATATAACACCGTCTCCGGATACCCTGATCAAGTACTCTGGTCAGCCCAAAGCCATTTTGAAATATCAATCCCTTTTCAACAATGATATTGATATTAGAAGAGCGCAAGTGGCATTGTCGCCAGCGTCCGACGGATCCGTGGATCAGAAATCGACCAAAGCTCCAAGTGCATCAAAACCATCATGGCCAGTGAATGCAACACCACAAGAAGAGCTGGAATTTTTGTTAAAATATCCTGGTCAACTTCGTCCCGGTCAAGAAATTGCTCCACGTAAACCAAATCGTGGCTCAAAGCGTCCAACCACAAATTACAATTCCAGTCTGGCTGATTTCACAATTGAAGTTGAAACAACGGCTTCCCAAATATTTGGAGATAAAACTCAAACTCGTGGACATAATTCTGGAACACGAGGAGTGGGAATGGAACCACCGCTTATCATGTTAGATGAAAAGGATCTACATCCCTTTGACAAAAATTATGCTCCAAGATCTTATAACCAAGAAATTCGGCTCTCAATTGATTTCGTGACTGATCCCGTTACCCAAATTAACTACGCTACTTTCAACGGAATTCGTTTTAAAGCCACGGGGAAACCCATAATTTTTCGGATGCTTCACAAGAAGGGTATTGCCAAGAGTTGCAATCCGTTGCGAATTAAGAACGGGAATGTGATACAGGTGGTTATTACTAATCCAGGAGCTTTGCCGCATCCCTTCCATTTGCATGGACACACGTTCTGGGTGGCTGGAAGAGGTCCAATAGATGGTAACGTGAATTGGACCCTGATGGGAGCGCGGAGAGACACTGTGGTTGTGGAAGGGCGTGAAAACCTGTATCTTCGCTTCGTGGCGGACAATCCAGGGGCTTGGCTCTTTCATTGTCACATTAATTGGCATCATCAGGCGGGTTTGGCAGCGGTTTTTGTGGAGTCACCAGCGGAAGCCATTAAGATGTATGAAACGTTGGGTGTGCCAAGAGCAGCTGTGGATTTGTGCAAAGATTCTGGAGTTAAAATGTAGCCAAATTGTGCACCTGCATATATATTACTATTATGAGTTGTATTGAATATTGAACCGAATGCGAATTTAAGTAAATGTAAATAATTTGCATATGAGTCATCAATAATATTCTTAAAATTTTATTAACGCGATTTTTGGCGGTAAATCGAATATTATTGTAAGTCTATGCCCGTATTGAAAGCCGTTAGGACCAATATTGACTAATTTATTCAAATTTAAATGCAGATATTTCTCATTAAAATTAAACATTGGTTCAAGAGCAAAAAATGCCTTCGCCAAATTTTGGCACTATTAACTTGATTCTTATTTATTCACTCTTCGCTGAGTAATACTCAGCGATTTACAATGGTCCGATACACTAAAAAGAGTATTATATTGTGTAAAGGGCCCGTCTAAGGTTGGGAGAACTGCAGAAGTCTGTAGAAACTTAAAGACGTAAAACTTCGATTTA
>JAQFYT010003490.1:0-10654 GCA_034694925.1 Ceratophysella denticulata | reverse complement strand
TCAACATCTCCAGCATGGTCTCATTTCGCTTCACAATTTCCTCTACCCAACCTATGAAAAAAAGCCGTGTACAATTGTGTATTGCGGGTTCCGGTACACGTGATACTTCAGGAGTTTGGGGAAGTTTGGAGTCTTGCATTACACGGTGTCCCATATTCTTAGCTCGCTTTACGAGTTCATCCAATCGCTTGATTTGCTTCGTACTGATGATATGAAGAGTCTTGTAGATTGGAGGAAAATCTGATCTAACGTCTACAGAGTCAATCAAACCGAACTGATTTCTGTATTTTTGAATCCAGTTTTGAGTTTGTTGAATTAATAATTTGAAAATGTTAACAATTTCAAGGGTCAGGTCTTTGTATTGAGACTCAAGTTTAATTAGAGGATCCAAGAAGTTCCAGATTCGGTCAGTCAAATCTCCGTGATTGAGGGAACTTGGCAGTGTGTAAGTTCGGACGTAGTCATCTTCAGCTTTTCTAAAAAACCAATATTATACAAATAAGACAAGTATTAAAAAATATCTATTATTTGGATTTTCCTCACCCCATCCAAAATCGCAAACTTACACTGCCCACAAGCTTAAGATTTCAAGAACCGTGCCCCTTTTGCGATCAAAAAACATTTTTCCAAGTGGCATAGTCAGGCAAACGTATTCAATTTCAGGAGGATGAGCGCCAATTGGGATAATGCTGTGCCGAAGTCAAAAAGGCTCGGTTTTTTGAATTCTTAGGCTTGTGTGCACTGTATCAATCACTGAACAATGAAACATGCTACAGGTATGCCGTTCGAAATATAATAACTCTGTTAATAGATATAGGGTATTTATCTACCAATCAATATGATTCAATGAACATCTTGTGCAAAATGGTGGTACGAAAGATAGTTATACCACCGAAATTCAAACATGGGAACAGTTTTAACGTTTACTTGTTATCACCATGTTTCTTTTGCAAGACCAGACAATCGTGGGATATCCCATATTTGTATCCGTATCAATTTCCGTTTACGAACAAATTAATTTAAATCTAAACTAGTCTAAATTCCACACTTAACGGAACTACCAATGGCATTTTATCGGAACACCCTGTATCTGTGAACAATTACCTCGAATATAAGCAAGGGTGTAACCTAATTTCTGGACCATGCTGGACTTACAGGAGGTCGAAGTAAGCCGCTTCATCAGCCACATCCTTCAAGTTTTCACGTGCTCTTGGTCCTCCACCCATAATTTCCCGGTATTCGAACCGATAATAATTAATAATTTTCTGTACAGAAGATCCCAGTCTCGATTTACTTTTGTAAGCTCTTCGTCAATCAGCAGTGCAACTGGGGAACATATTGGCTGGTGCTTGTTTGTTGCTTATTGGGAACAGGTAGTATGAAATACAAAATGGTACCAAAAATGAATATCGGTTGTTCCTGCTCCTTCGTTGAAATCCACTATCGGAGGGGTCGTCCGTTCAAATGTTGTATTATTCCACCTTTGAAGAATTTACACGTCTTCAAAAGTCCCTTTCTTCGCCAGTCCCGATTCCGACCGTAAAAGTATTGCCTGGTATGCTCTTGATTATTGGAGCCAAGTGATCCTTCTTGGTCGTACTTAAGTATTACTATAACCGGAATTTCAATCAACGAAGCGAAATAGGAATAAATCCATACTGAAGATAAAGGCCTTTATCAAAAAATTTAGGATTGACGTTAGGTACAACTTACTGGTTGAGTCCTGGTGGCATAATTACGGAAAATAAAAAGAATGTTGCGCCCATGTGAATAGCATGGGCACTGCACTACGGTACAAAGTGCTTACGTCATTGTAAGAATATGAAATTCGTGTACCGCTGTCGTATGTGCCCTACAGCTTTTTTAAATTCAAATAGCTTTGGTTCGCTCGGTTTCAAAAAGCTAGGTTAGGCGTTAAGATATGATGAGATCC
Source organism: Ceratophysella denticulata (assembly GCA_034694925.1). NCBI lineage: Eukaryota > Metazoa > Arthropoda > Collembola > Poduromorpha > Hypogastruridae > Ceratophysella > Ceratophysella denticulata. Next base: position 8,721 of record JAQFYT010003490.1, on the reverse strand, counting down.
TAACCAACCTGTCTTTTATTAGCCCAACTTACCCTAAACTTATTCGACTCCGGACAAACTGTAGAGCACACATTACAACTGTTCCTGAATATGAAGTCGGGACAAATATGAAGAAAAATTACGCGTTGACTTCGTTTGACACGACAAGATCACGAATCAAATGCCTGATTCACTAGTAATCTTGTGCATAGCCAGTAAAATTAATTCAAGGAGGGCTACGGCTCTCTGCTCAGGATAGGCTTTCAGATTATGAACGAGGAGATAGGAAAAAGCACAGCAGTCCATGTTGATAATTGCCCTACAAGACGAGGTGGTTTATCTTGTGGAACACTTGGGTTATCGCCTTTATTCTCGTATTCCGCGTATGGTTAGTACACTACGTAAGCCAGGTAAGAAATCAGGTAATTTAACTTCTGTAGAAAGGTAAAATATCCACATCCACTTAAAAGGTAACTACAACCTGGGCCTTTTCTTTTTACGAAAGCCTCGTCTAATAAACAGCGTGTTTTTTTATTTGCGGTCAACGCACTTTAAGTTTTCGACAAGGTTAATAATAGTCGGATGAACTCCAGCTATTCAGCTTCATATTACATTTCCATTTTACCAGTACCAGTTCAAGCATTCGACGACGTCGTTCGATTGTTAGTTAACGCATTGATTGCAGACGGATTTGTTCAATCGTTCAGTAGTAAATTCTCATTCTGAGACAGCAGAAGCTTCTGATCTGAAGAACGTTCAAGGCTCAAAATAGAATTTTATCCGTTTTGGTGATTAAATAGGAATAAACTGACGGATCGGTTGTGCTTAACTTTTAAGTAAAGTTCAAGTGACATACAATGGCTTTAGAACTAGCCAAGGAGCTCCATTTTCAGGACATGATGAGTAGGAAACAGAACGACGTTCCACCCGGTTTTATTACCTGGGGAGAAAGGCACTGTTATCAAGAATCCAGGATTCTGGAAGGAAGCTATCTCCGATGCCTCATATCCGAAGTATTTACTCCTGTCAAATTTTACGTCGTGCTTTATGATAACTTTCCTGCTTTGGAAGACTTTATGAAACAATTGCAGTACGTTCATATCTTTACTAAATATTTTGTATAACTTATTGAGTCTATTCTTTAGCTTTAAGTAATGGTTTAAATTTTTTTTTAATTTCAGAGTTACAGTCAACCGGAAGCTTTTGTCAGATCCTGAAATGAATAAACTGTCTCTAGCAGTCTGGAACTGTATATATCCCGGAATGTACGTCTTGTGCATCTATCAGCAGGAGTGGTTTCGAGCAATGGTTACTGCTATTCATCAGGATTACAAATATGAAGTTGAGGTAATTTTTCAATTCTATAATTATTGAAATTCGCAAACAATTAGTGGACCATTAAACAGTAGTGTGCGCTCAGCCTCGCACCGGCAGCGCTAGAGCTCATGCTTTACTGCTGAAGCAAGGTAAAGCATAGACTAAAATAGTACCGATCCGATTCAACTATGTACCTTTTTAATTTTTGAAATACCATACTATGTTTAGGTGAGCTTTATCGACTACGGTGGAATGGCCAGAGTTCGTCTAGACGATGTTCGTTACATGCCCAACGGAATGTTGGATTTTCCTGCTCAAGCCGTACAATGTACACTCGTTTTTCCTGATCAATATGCTCAGGATGATATTTTGACTAACAAAGTTCCGTGGCCGTTAAGTGCTCGAAACAGGTTCGTTCAACTGATCGACCAAAGATTCATCGGAGTTCGATTTAATAAACGCAGTGTGGAACCACTTCCCAATGATACGTCGGTAAGAATATTCAGGCAATAAATTAATTACATATTTATATACAAAATTAGTGCATGTCAAAGAAATGAAATTAGTGCATAAGAAATCTATAAAACTATATTATGTTGTTCTTTATACCAAGATGTAGCTTTAGCCCTTAAATTTTTAAATTTATAATTAACGTTAACGTGGGAGCTCGCATTACATACTTTAGAAATTTCTAACTTCAAGTTAATAAATATGGATTTTCTCGATGTTTTAAAGGTTGTTCTCATGTTTTGAATTTTGACGGTGACGACAGAGACGTCCTATACGTCAGAGTTCATGACCTAATGGTACTATTCCAGACGGTAGAGTCATTCCCCTGTAACCATGTTGTAAAAATCATCTAACACCGCCAAAATTCAAAACTTAAAAATAGCCTTAATGACGACACTCCTCCAAAACATTAAATTCTGTAGTAGATTTATAGTTTTGTATTAATTTATTTGTATTTTCTTACATTTATTTAGACCAACCTTGGTCTTTGGGAAGTGAAAGTTTCCTTGATAGTCAAAGACCCGAACCCAGTGCGACTGCCTCAGGATGTGAACGCATTAATGCGAGCCGAAACCCAGTCCGGTATGATGCGACACGAGCATTCAATCGAACTTCGAAAACGAATTCGTTTACTGAACCAAATCGATAGAACCCTCGGTCAGCACCCTGACGGTGAATTTGCCACGACTTTGGAAGAAGAAGGCGAGGATATTTCAACGCAATTCCATTCCTTCTTCAAGGCACTATCACCCCCACCGGCCAGCAACCCGTAATTCCTTTCTACAGAATTTGACTGACATGAATCCGGAAAATCGTGAACTACTGTTTTTACTTAGTATAGGTACTATTTGTCTACTTTTACATGTAAATTCCCGACTAATCGACTAACACTCAATGATATGTTAAAACAATAATGCTTCTAATCATGTATTAATGAACTGGATACTAATCTAGATCTTGTTGCCTAATTTTTATCTCTAGATATGCTCGAATTCAGATACGAATTATTACTGCCAACGGCTCTATTCTGCAGTAATATCGTTGTTAAAATTAAATAGAATGAAAATGAAATTAATAACTATGCTCTCGTTTGAATGTAAAAGACTGAACTTTTGACAATGCAAGTATCAGCTGTTAGAATTCATAGAATAATTGTATGAAATGATTAATGAACTGAATAAAACTGTGCAGCGCCGTAACGCTGTAATTTGAATAGATTTAACAGTTCTTTAATGAATAATATTTTTTTTTTCAATATGTTCAAATATATATTTTTTAAACATGTTCCAAGCTCGAGGAATGTGTGACCACCAGTGAAAAAATAGATTCTTTGACCAACGGGATCATGAATCTGGAAGCGCTGTTAGATGATGGCAGTAATTTGGATGCAGCTGATTCTGTAACAGAAGTAATTGTTGTAAATATAAAATAAATCATAATAAAGATAAGTTATATAATTCAGTTGACAACCTGCACTTATTCCTCCTCCAACTCACTCTCCTCGGTCACGGAAGAGAAATCGTCGTCATAGTCCGAGACGTTCTCGAGATTTTGTCCCAGAGTCAAACCCTGACGCTCACCATTACCTGAAACCAATCCATGACCTCGAACCAGTCCAAGACCCCCTACTCTTCCGTAGTTCTGAGTCATGCCGATTCCGTGAGGAGACAGAACGTGACCTGGCGGAAATACTTGTCGCGGGGCATAAACGCCACTGTTTGGAAAAAATTGATAGGTTGGATTCGGACCCCGACCACCGTGGGCTGGAGTCGGAGTCTGTGTGTGTGCCGGGACATGATTCTGAGTTTGAGAATGAGCCGGGACAAGATTCTGAGCCTGACCGTGAGCCAATACTTGATTCTGAGCATGTCCGTGTCCATGTGGTGCTCCGTAAGCATGGGCAGGTCCGTGACCTTGTGGTGTTCCGTAGGCCCGAGCTTGTGCGTATCCAAGTACTGCTCCGTGAGCTTGAGCATGTCCGTGAGACTGTGCTGCAACCTGAGGTTGAGGTGTTCCGTGAGCCTGTGCAAGTCCGTGAGCCTGAGCATGTCCATGTGCAGCTCCATGAGCCTGAGCCATATCCTGATCTTGAATTTGGTTATTTTGCTGTGGAACGACCTGATTTTCTCCAGCACCCAAAACTCGATCTGATTCACTTGGCGACGGACCACCAGACGAAGGCTCGCGTGTTTCCTCTTCGCTGATATCCGTCGCGACCTTTTTAGTCTCACGATACAGCAACTTCTCGAGCGAATTCAGACTCGTGTCTTGACCTGGTTGATGGTGAACGAGTCGCATGGGCTGGACCCCGTGGCTGTATTTCTTTTTCCTTGGAATATAAGACAAATTTTGGACAATTGCGCGGTTGGCACTCTCCCGTGATGTACCCTCATTTCCAGGAATAGCTATTCCCATTTGCTGAGCCATTAAATTGGCCTGAGCAAGAGCCGCAGCCTCCACGCGAAGCGCCTGGGATGGTGGATAAGGTATTGGCATGTTGAAAGCCCAATTTGGATAACCCATGTTGGGTTGACTTGAATTGGGGTAAGGAGAGACCACGTTGGGTGTTAGTGGTGAAATAGCACTGTTCCAAGGCACAAATTCTGGCATGGCATCATGACCGGGGCGGCTACTGGTGTTTGGACCTGGTTCAGAGCTTGTCGCATTATCGGCCGAATCTTGTTGGCATTGGCAGCGCTCTGGATTTTCACCAGTGTTTGGGTTACTGGTGAACGCTGTGAACACATAAATTAACAAAATCAAATACTATTTTTGCCAGATACGAAAGAACTAATGTATTGTTATTTAGAAATAAGATCTACAAGTACCCAGTAAGTTTTGAGCGTGATCCAGGAGCTGCTGAGTGTTGACATGTGAATTGGATGAAGACGGTAGAACGGTACAGGTATGTGGAAGCGCTGTGCCATCTGGAAGTTCAATTATGATGTTAGAGCCGATTCCATGGTACCCAGGACCCTCGCCTTGCCCAGAACCGCTACTATGCCAGGTACCCTCAGGGACTCTGGAATTCCCATCTCGTCCGTATACGTAAGCTGCTGAGCTGCTTCTAGTGTTGCTAGTGTTTCCACCCGCTGCTATGCTGCTTCTAGTATTTCTTATGTATCTTTCAACTGCTGATCTGTGTCCAGAGTTGCCACTGTGTCCACCTGCTGCTGAGCTGCTTTCAGTACTTCTATTGTATCTTTCAGCTGCTGATCTGCGTCCAGAGTTGCCACTGTGTCCACCTGCTGCTGGGCTGCTTTCAGTACTTCTATTGTACCTTTCAGCTGCTGATCTGCGTCCAGAGTTGCCACTGTGTCCACCAGCAGCTGAGCTGCTTTCAGTGTTGCCACGGTGTTCCCCAGCTGCTAAGCTGCTTCCAGCGTTGCCACTATGTCCTCCAGCTGCTGAGCTGCTTTCAGTATTTCTATTGCGTCCATCAGCTGCTGGTCTGCGTCCAGAACTTCCGTACTGTAACACAGAGTATGCGCGTCGAATTATGCGGTCACTGGACACTTCAAGCTGAATTGAAAATGTTCCAGGACGCCTCGCCCCGCCACTGTGTTGGTCGTCTTCTTGGTTCCCATGGTTTTCGCCGTGGCGGATATCCTCTCGACTAGCGGTGCACCTAATGTGTCCGACGACATCCTCATGGTTGGTAAAGTGCCCATGGGGCCCGACGCACTCTGTAGCAGCATCGTGTCCATGGTGTCCGACGGGATCTCCGGCTCTGCTATCAGCATTTTCATCGTCTTCAAGACTTCCGTCAATTCCAGGAGTTTCATTGTACCTGATTACTTTTGTGTTACTGCCAGCATCTGTATTGTCTCCAGTTGTTATTGTAATGTTGACAGAGTCTTCATGGTGGCCGATTTCCGATGGAGTGTTGCCAGAACTTCCAGTATTGTCGAATAATGGGGTAATGCTGATATCACCTATTAAGTGCTCGACGCTTGATGCATTGCCGACAGCACTTCCGCTGCAACCCATTCCTAATGCGTTGCTGATAACAGCTTCATTATTGACATGGTCTGATGGATGACTGTCCGCTCCTTCATTGTGTCCATTTCCAAAAGCCTGGCTGACTGCACCTCCATTGCGTCCATTTCCAGATGCCTGGCTGACTGCACCTCCATTGCGTCCATTTTCATCACCGTGGCTGACTGTACCTCCGGTGTAGCAATCCCCAGATGAGAGGCTGACTGCACTTCCATTGTGTTCATTTCCAGATGCGTCGTGGCTGACTGAACCTCCGCTGAGTCCATTTCCAGATGCTTGGTCGACTGCATCTTCCCTGTGTACATTTTCAGAAACTTGGCTGACTTCACTTTCATTGTGTCCGTTCCCAGAAGCGTGAATGTTTGAGCCTCCATTTTGTCCATCTTCAGAAGCCTGGCGGACTACACCTCCGCCGTGTACATTTCCAGAAGCGTGGCTGACAGCACCTCCATTGTGGTCATTTTCAGATGGGTGGCTGACTGCTCCCTTGTCTTGGCTGAATCCGTTGACAGGAGTTCTATTGTGTCCATTGGAAAGAGAGGTTAAGCACGGGTTATGGCTGACCGGACCTTCTTGTTGGTAAATTCTTAATTCCTGGGTGGCTGCAACTCTATTGTGTCCGATTCCAGGTGTATGGCTGGTCTCACCTCCGCCGTTGGCGATTTCCGATGCGAGGATAACTGAACCTCCGTGGTGACCAATTCCTGCGGCCTGGCTGACTGCACCTCCGCTATGTCCGAACAGTGGTGTGACGCTAATATCACCTACTTGACGACCAACATTTCCGCTGTTCAAAGCCTGTCCATTATGACCAAACATTGCGCTGTTTCCCAGATTTTCATGGTGGTATTGGGTTTCTTCAAAGTCCGCAGAACTTCTCCGACGTCTGAGACTTTCGAAGAATCCAAGATGATCAATGCGATCACTCTCATGGACGAAACCCGGTCCAGCAACTCTGCTAACAGCACTCGAACCACCACTCGAACCACCACCGCGGTAGGCCTTCACCGTAACATCACCGCCACCCCATCCTTCAATTTGAAAATATACATAATGTACCGAATACCCAAAGAAATAAATACCGTACCATCACATTGCAACATTGGGTGCATTCAATTGGATAGGCTGGCTTCATACCTCTATGGCTGGCTTATTCGGATTCGGACGAATAAACTTGGTCTGCATTATCGAATATGTTGTTTGGTAATTCTTTCATGGAACAACATTTGTAGCATTGTGAGTCTGGGGCAGTCATATAGAAACTATTTAACTAAAATTGTGTTGTAGGTACTCCAACCCACCATAACCTGACTGAACATAGATAACTGGAATAATTGACGAAAATTCTAAGTTTTATGATTTGTGTAATTTAACTAAAGGCTTTCCAGTATATACACTACTGAATTAGATAATAAGTCGACAATGTTGCACTGCGTGAAAATATGACCTTTTTGACGATCAAATGTGCGCACATCATGTCGAATCCTAATATCCCAGTGGCCTAGCATATCTTTCGGACGGAAGCTTATTCACACACTTTGCTAGCCAGCAGTAGATTGCGCGGCTTTCTGAATAAGCTTCCGATCGCTTACTGCGATTAGAGTTACCTGAAACAAATTACGGTAAAGTCAGAATTTTAAACTAACAACGTATTTAGGCGTTAAACCTGACTAAAGTCTCCAACTGAGGTCAAAGACTTCCATGTAATATTCAATTGATTGTGGCCAGAAAGATTGCACGTACGATTGATAACTACCTTTGAGGTTTGACCTGAAATAATGCTTACCAGTTCCCGGTGGGCTTGACCCATGGACCGTTGTTACGGTCGACGCAGAACCAGACGCACTCGATGGATCACTAAATTCATGAATCCTGATTCCAGTAGCAAGAGCAGCAGTAGCAAAAGTGTTCATTGATGGCAGAGGCTCAATCGCGGAAGGACGACCGATATCGTTTCCAGAAGCAGAACTTGGTCCGGGATTAGACGGACCGGCGGCAGATGAATCGCGGCGTCTTGGTCCCGACTGACCTCCAGAAGTCCTCCGTCTCCGCATCGGAGGCGTTTCAGGTTCTGGGCCCTAAATTCAACATCAGCTTATTAACATCATTTTATTTTTGCTTTAAATTGTCTGCAAATACTACATTTTAACTTTGAAGGAGTATTGTCATATGTACCCGAACGATCCAAGTATGCGTGCTGGTTATCCAACGGCTCAAGTCCCCAGCGGTTATGGAAGGGTCCAGTGCCACGAGTCGACGCAGAAGTTGATTCGTCCAGAAAGTACACCCAGGCTCGCCATACGCATTTCCTGCCTGCTCCTTGAAGTCCATAATTATCTTCCTTCGCCGTTCCGTCATGTAAGCCGAGTTCTTAGCCCTACGATTTCTAAGCCAGGCAAAATAAAATAGGTGTGGAAAATTAGAGAATAGTTAACTCCAGTCCAGATAGTGGACAAAATGTGATCAGAGTGAACATAAAAATACAGTAAATAGTCATTTCCTAGTCATCATTACACACTGTAAAAAATCATTAGCGTAAAACTATACGGCGGAAACACTTTTGAAATGTTAAGGTTTTATTACAAAATTGATACTTGCGCTAAATCGATAATCTTAGCCCACCGAGGTTAAGCATTCATACATCAACTGATTTCCAAACTCACTGCCATAGTACATATTAACCGTTTCGTTGGACTCTGTGAGCCGTTTGTTGCGTATTTGGAAAGTGTAAAGTATGTAGATAGACCTAAACCAATGCAGACCTTAGTTTGAATCGTTAATTAGCATTATTTTAGTCAATTTTAGTTTAAATATATCCATAAACTATTGACATTCGTACAACTAAAATTTGCATTGATATTGAGGTGGTGCATGCGTATCAATTACCTCTAACACACTCTGTTAATTTAGGGTGCC
>JAQFYT010003489.1:0-10654 GCA_034694925.1 Ceratophysella denticulata | reverse complement strand
AGATTGATCCGTTCTACAGGTTAGGTTAGATTTTTGAAATACCCAAATGACCAACAACTAACCTAACCTTTGGAATTCTAGACCAATTTTACTTATTGCAGCATTACATTTCCTATTGCAAAAGTCCTTCTTTTTTCTGGCATATTCTATTTTTTCATGGCATCGAAAAATGCCACATATAGAAACTGGACCCGCCCCATAATTTACATGTAAAATGTAAAATATTGTCCATACGTAGGCATCATAAGATCTCGATTTATACATACAAACCACAAGGTAGACACATGATTCATAGGATTCTGAATTCGACATATCAATATCAATAGTGAAAGATTAAATGGAATTCAACACTGTCGGTGAATCATATTTCTCAAACCTTTTTATTGGTAATCGGCATTCAGCATATGGTATCAAATTACTTCCAGCTCATTCAGCTAACGTTAGACTAACTTTGAATGTAATGTGCACTGTGCGTGGGGCTCATATTCTATGTTTTTATATCGTCGGCTTATATGATATGATTGATTGATAATTGCTACCTTTGGCGGTTTAGGTTGTCGTAGTGCGCGTGCGGTTTGGCTGTTTTGGTCATCGTTTGAAGGGCTTGGGTCTAGGTCCATTGGCAGATACGTTATACGTTATTGCTGTTTTTTGTTTATTTGGCAAAATTATATATCATGGAAGCGTTAAAATTCTACGCGATATAAATCAATCCATCAGAGTCAATCAATCAATGTCATTTATTTGATATTACTGAAGCCTGATCAAGTGGAAACATATATATGTAAATTAATTATTGAAAAATGATGCACATGAGATGAAGATTAATTGTAATATTATTACTTACGAGGATACGAGTCTGTAACTGTAGAAAAAATTCCACACGCCAAAGAAGAAAGTCCTGGCTAATTCTCAGTTCGATTGCCGTGCGACGTGTACGTTCTGTTCGCGAATTGAACCCACCAATTATTTTGAGAAAATGAGGTAATTGTAATTTTAATTCTGATATTTTCTGGCTTTTCCAAGTGTTTCAGATTCTTTGCTAGAACGCGTTACAAGAATGAGTCCAAATCCGAATTTACACTCGAAAATAAAGAAAGTCCTTAGAATGAAAAATACGGGGAATTCGGGTAAGAATGCCCCTCAGCTCGTATCGTAAGGATTTCGGTCCACGTTCGTTGTACCATCCATAAATATCCGAAATAGGCATCCGGAGTGGGATTATGGGCTACTTACGCTCATTATAACACTTCAGCTCGGGAAGCACCCCAGAATCATTCAACATTCGATAGAGTTTGACAGAAAGACAACCCATCGTAATTTGTTGGGAGCTGGAAAGGACCCATTGCCCAATAACATCTCCGCCTTCCTCAAAAGAAGCTATAAAAACCAGTCAGGCCAAACCTCCAAAACGAAACGCCTCAAATAATCTATTTTTAGAATTTCTCGTCACTTTTCACACATCTCACACATCTTATCCAGCTTCAACGAGAATAGTATACCTTACTACGGAAGATATCCGAACCGAGGAGATGCCTCAAATCGTCAAATTCCTCTGCATACTCAGTATGCGTTTTTAAAAATTTGTCCAATTTCATTGCTACAAATCGAATAGACTTTTTAAATAATAACTGATAGTAAACGAATAAGTAAAATTGGTGTACAATTCCAGAGGTTAGGTTAGTTGTTGGTCATTTGGGTATTTCAAAAATCTAACCTAACCTGTAGAACGGAGCAATCTCGTCCGTTAACGTTTTAACCTAACCTGACCTGACTAAAATCACATTTACTGCCATTTCGGACATATTGCACAAGTCTTCTTTTTCATGGGCAGATTCTATTTTCTCATGGCACGTTTATATATTTCCCCATGGAAAATTGCTCTATAATTCTGTAGTTTAGCTTACTTGGTCATGTGGGTATTTCAAAAACCTAAACTAACCTGTAGAATCGATCAATCTCGTCTGCCAACGTTTTAAACTAACCTAACTTGACTAAAATGTACTGCCATGGCAGACATAGTGCGGAATTTCATTTCTCAATACACGTTTATAAATTTCAGATTCTACATATTTCAAGTTTCAACCCACTTAGATATTTAAAAAGATCGTATTTCATGACTCATGACTAGTATTGATCGCGAGTTTTGTTATAAAATGCATTAGGCAATAAGGAGAAAATGCGTCAGACGAATGGGACGGGTAGAGGCTTCAAAGTACAAAATATATTATTGCGGCGGTAATGGAGTGAAAGCTATATGCCTAATATGCCTAATCCTAGAATTCTTGCGAACTGAAAATGATGACAGGCCTAAAATATCATAACCTATGATCATAATTTTATAAAAGAATCTTAAAGAAATCTGGTTTCAGGTGCACGTAGGTAGGTATTCATCATTTGATGTCATAAGCGTCGGGAGCCAGTCGCAATGGCTAAAAATGATTTGATAAAATCTTAGTTTTTTTTCGAGAATTTAAATTGTACGATTTGACTAGGTAGTGGAAATACCAAGAGAAAAATATATGTAGGTCTATCGGTTTTCAGCGTCAGTGGTGGTCAAATCTTTATGTTGCCTTTAATTTGAGCTTGCTGAGCTGATTTTTATGTAGAAATCCAATGATGATGATTTTCATTGACAGATTAACGATAATTAGTACTTTCCGAGAGTCATTCCTAAGTAATACTAATGGTAACCTGTCAAGAGTAACATGGCTGAAATCCCACTAAACTGACCGAGATATTTTTATTTAAAAATACACGTAAGCTTGAAAGGGAAATGGGAGGGAGCCCTTTTCTCGTCATATTTCACACGCGCTACAAAGTTGTCAGCGAGTTACAGGGATTTTTGGGTTTCAATTAACCGTGGACTCCTTAACGACCTGTCAAAGCTACGCTCCATTGACTCAAACAAAAAAAAAACTGTCCTTCCTCCATATCCGATTCCCTGAGAATGAGCAGCATCCCCTTAAAATAACATTACAGTTTACAGTACACCTAGTTGGTGATGCAAGGGCTTACGTAACTTTAAAAGAACGACCTCACACTCGGTGTAAATGAGCTTTCCACAGTTCTAACAATAATTTGTGGTGAAACTACATTTTTGAGTTTAAAAAAAAAACCATTTATTTTTATGTATTTAACCTTTGAGCCCAATGACAATTACATCCTCGAGTCGTGTTGAATTGAAGTTGAAAATTACTAATGGTTTTAAAAATTAATGAACCGGAAAAGCTTCTGCCCAATACACTACGCTACACGCCGCGTGGATTTTGAAATCATCGTATAAATATTGGGCTTTTATTTAAGGTTACAGAATTATAAATTAGGAAATACAAATTCACAGCTGAATAGGAAGAATTAAATAATCATGTATAAATGCTGGTACCTATATTAAATGACTGTGTTCTGATGTGACTGAAAAGTTAAGCGGAAATCACCAGGTTGGACATATCAAACATTTCCTTCGTTGTACGGACTTTACGGACGGAACCAAAGAAGTCTGTAATTCTCACGAAATTGGGGTCACGTTGAAACAAATCCTTCCGGACTCCAACAGTAGAAATACAGGATGACTTTGGGCAGACTTTCAGCTGTAAAATAGGGATTTGGAAATAAATACTCGATTTTCTGCAGTTTAAAGTTAAACATCTTAAGAGTCTGCGCGTTTACAAACTTACAAATTGTCCCATAGTTTTTTAAAGTTAAACATCTTAGGAGTCTGCGCGTTTACAAACTTACAAATTGTCCCATAGTTTTGTCAGTATCAGGATTTACTCCTTCCAAAAATTCCAAGGCATAGTACGTGTAGCGGTCAATAATGTAAACGCCAATACTGGAGTCGACGTGATGCTACATAAAATAACATGAACAATATCAATTATGTATTCATAAAGGCGAGATTTGATTTATTTCACTAAGCTGCTGCTTACCGACAAAGAGTCTTCGCCAACAAGACTGCTGGCCACAGCAAGAATATTTGGTGAATAGAACTTTTCATACATTGACGCAGCTTGACAGGTGTCAACCATGAAAAATATTTCGTTGTATCTGCAAATACATACATATCAGCATAACATGTCCGGTTTACATATTTACATTACAATTAAGTCTATCGTATTTTCAATATTCAAATACATTACTTTTTCTTTTGCCACATCTGCTCAAAGGCATCAGCTAGTTCCACATTCGTTATTTCCTCAGAATCCTGAAACTTGAGAAATCCTTCACCGCCATGCCCCGTCATGTAAATCAGAATATTACTTCGCTCATCGGACAAGAGACGCTTGGATCTTGGAGTTTCAGGAGCTACGCGACCCGTTAGTAAACGAACAAAGTTTTCGACGGTAACTTCGTAACCTCTGTACGAAAAAAATGAGTAATTTCTTAGAGTTGGTGAAATTCGTTCCCAAACAGATTTCACGAAATACACTGTGAAATATTAAGTAACAGTTTTGTTAGTAAATCTTACCGATAATCTACTTCGACATCATCTCCATAGACATCAATATTTTGAAGGGCATTGTTGTACACCGTTGCGGGTGTTGGATTTCTTGGATTACAAGCCATGTCATCGGCAACCATAAGAATAATTTGAGTATCAGGAATCCCAAGTCGTTTCACACTACGGTAAATTGAGAGAACATTGGCGACATGTCGGTAGTTAAACCAGAATCTTGATGTGTCCACCAAAACTGCCCAGTTGTTCGTATGATTGGACTAAGAATAATTCATAAATAAATTCACCTTGTAAGGACACATATCCATATCATTCTTTGTTTATTTTCATTCATACCTGTTGAAAATCTGAAGCAGGATTGGACGTGACGAACAAATTACTGGTTGTAATAAAGAGAACCCCCACAAAGAACGCAACGGATCCCATCATGGTCGGACGACCGGATACCTTTGGAATTCCGAAGTCCATTCTCACAATCTGAAATAAATATTTATTGTAAATTATAAAATACCAATTAAATATTTGCGAAAACGCTTCCAAGCCAAATCAAAACTCGCGCCTGCTTGTTGAACTCTTGAAATAGTGATATTTGACTTTTTGAAAGCAGCATAATTCGCGGGCGGTATAAAATCCGTATCCATTTTTATCTTAAGATACCCTACACATAGCAGCGACGCTTGTCAATAGGAAGCTGCTGACTAGCTCCCTAAGGTTACAGTGTCGAGTTGAAACTACCGCAAAAGTTGATGATATTGGCGTAGGGGATAGTCTCTAAATTAGGTATGGACGGACAGTAGTAGTAAATTGTTGCATAACATGCGATATAAAACAAAGCAAAAAGTTTCGGGCTCAACCGGGATTTGAACCCGGGACCTCCTGCACCCAAAGCAGGAATCATACCCCTAGACCATTGAGCCTCAGATGTTGGAAAGGTTCTCACATTCAGAGCTAGAAGCACAAACCTTCAACTCGCTGTGCTAAAAAGAGACGGACAAAACTCGATGGGCAAATGCATTGCCAGAATCCACATTCCAGAAACGCATACACCAAGAGCCCACAGAGAAGACTTGCTGCGCACAGATTATGTTGCACAAAATAAGGCAAGCAACGCACAGAGTAGCAGAAAGACTGTGAAACCTGAATGTACGATCAGGAACAAGAGCCAAGGCAGTTGCTCCCGGTCGGTCAAGTCTTGTTTGGTGGGCGATCCGAGTTTCCGATTTTGGATTTTGATTACTGTCAGTGTCACCTTGAGGTCAAGTCCCGGAATTGTCAGCAGGTCAAGCAAGGTAAGGCATAAGGGTGTCAGACACACGGCACGATTATTTCAAAATCTTACTTGCACGGACTTATCCAGGAATTATTGAGGTTCGTTTCCAGTGATGATGATGTCAACACACTTCTCTCTAAAATTCAAATTTGTCTGAGAGCTAGGACTAACATGTGGCGGTATTTTTGGAATTTCATAATCAATGCTTAGCGATTTTGGATTCGATTTTACGGCTTTTTCGACGCCGATACGACAACGGACAACGGATGACCGATATTAGCATTTCGAAATATTTGACCGCAAAGTCAAAAGTTCTCGAAAGTTTTTGGTGTTTTTGATTTGAAGGTTCGTCCAAGGTATTACCGATATATTACGCACATTTTACATTTTAGTTTCGATTCGAGTGCAGAGTGTCGGTGTCGGTGGTGCGTGATTTAATATTACTTACGTACTTGATTTAATACACGACACACGATATAACCTAACTACAATCCATAATCTTTGACCGCTGTACTGTTGTTGGATTACATGCACATTTGACATTGCATAACCATAATCCATAATTTTGATCGATTTTTTGTTTGCAGGAGTGCAATTGTTACGTTTGGATAATAATTGATAATGGCCACTTCTGTGCCTGGTATTTTACCACCCGATCTCGATACTCTGGTTAAGACATCCAAAGTTCTTGTCGTCGGTGCTGGTGGGGTGGGATGTGAGCTTCTCAAGAATTTAGTTTTAACCGGATTCGGCGAGATTCACATTGTGAGTAAATGCTAAGTGTACTTTATGACCTAATCGGATGAATTAGTTATCAGTTGCATATAAATACATTGACTAATGAATAATTAATCATGATTGTTGACACAGATTGATTTGGATACAATTGACGTCAGCAATTTGAATCGACAGTTTCTATTTCGTCGTGAACATGTGGGAAAACCAAAGGCTTTGGTGGCCAAGGAGTCTGCACTTTCATTTAACCCAAACGTTACAATTACTGCCTACCATGACAGCATTTTTGAGTAAAGATACTTTATACATTAATGTTCAAGTTACAGTTACAGTAACTTTACTGTAGGGTGATAATTAATAGTATGCCTTAAATTTTTGTTATTTAGGACCAAGTACGATGTAGCATTTTTCTCACAATTTGCTTTCATCATGAATGCTTTGGATAATCGAGGAGCTCGAAGTCATGTGAATCGAATGTGTTTGGCAGCTAATAAACCTTTGATTGAATCTGGTTCTGCTGGATATAAAGCCCACGTTGCTGTAAGTATTCACAGAAATTAGAATACTTAATCGTGGGCATAATTTACATTTTGAATTCGAATTGATTTTATTATAGCTTCACAAGAAAGGTGTTAGTGAATGCTTCGACTGCACTGCACGACCGCATCAGCGGACTTTTCCTGGATGTACTATTCGAAATACTCCGTCAGAACCAATTCATTGCATTGTTTGGGCAAAACATCTTTTCAAGTAAGTAAACGCTGTTGTTTTATTGATGGAGCTTAAGAATCGTATTGAATTTTTGAAATTAAATTTACGGTTCTTCTTTTTACCTACCTACGTTGTTTCTGTAGCCAACTCTTTGGTGTGATTGATCCTGACGAGGATGTTTCACCGGACTCAGCAGATCCGGAAGCGGTTGGTGAGGCTGGTAAAGCAGCCTTGGAGAACGAAAACAATGATGCAGTTAGCTCCACTAAAGTTTCAACCCGTCAATGGGCTCATGATGTCAAGTATGATGCTAAGAAATTATTCCGGAAATTCTTCAACGATGATATCAAGTACTTGCTGTCAATGGAAAATCTATGGGCTAATCGTCGTAAACCAACTCCTTTGGATTGGGAGTGTTTATCTGATGAAGGTAATTTTTGTTCTAAAAATTCTAAAAAATTGTTTAAATGTCTGGCTTGTTAGAGTGTAATTATAATTTTCCATTAATTATCAACAGTGACCTCAACGAGCAATCCAGCGGTTCAAGCCAATGGTGGTGCACTGAAGGATCAACGAGTCTGGAGCATGGCAGAATGTGCTACGGTTTTTGATGAAAGTTGCAAGATTCTCATGGAACGAGCTTCGGTAAATACAATTTTTGCTGATTGATTCCTCCACTGTCAGAAGTAAGTAAGGTACTTAACTAAATACTAACTAATTCATTCAGGCATCAACCGAAGACCATCTAATTTGGGACAAAGATGACGACCCGGCAATGGATTTTGTAACTGCTTGTTCAAATATCCGTTGCTACGTTTTTGGAATCCAGCAGAAGAGCAGATTTGATACTAAATGTATGTCGTTCAACAGCATTCCTCTCACGTTGTCTATCAATTTCGTTCTATTTCTACAATAATTTATTTCTCGTTTTACAATGCAGCTATGGCCGGAAATATTATCCCAGCTATTGCAGCCACAAATGCGATTGTGGCTGGTCTCATTGTCATGACTGCTTTCAATGTTCTTCGTGAGGAGTACCACAAGTGTCAGACTGTAAGAATTAATCTTAATTCTGAATATGATTCCAGAGTCCAGATTCTGAAAATTCATCGTTTTTCATTTTCTGTTTTTACAGTTGTACGTTAGCAATCGTGTAAACACACAAAAGCAATTGTTTACTATTGACAAAATTGTTGCACCGAATCCAAAGTGCTATGTCTGTACTGAAAAACCTGAGGTAGGCACATCACATAGTATTAGTATTGTGGTATGCAATAATTTGGGCGTTTGTTCGTGAATATTTTAACTAATAAGCGTTATTTCTGTGCAGTTGGTTGTGAAGATCGACGTGTCCCGTATGACGGTCCGTACCTTATGTGACCGGGTTTTGAAGAAGGAGTTGAATATGGTGGCCCCAGACGTTGAAATTGATGATGGGCAAGGAACAATTCTGATTTCCAGTGAAGAGGGCGAGACTGATGACATTGCGGACAAACTACTCCAGGTGCCAATTTGTTCCCAAATATTAAAACTAATTGTAAGTACCCAGTTTGGCCCATTTACTTATGTTTGAACGTTTTTCCTTCAGGACTTCAATATCAAGGAAGGAACTCGACTCAAATGTGATGATTTTCTACAAAATTATAATCTCAATATTACAATTGTTGAGATGAAAACTGAGGAATTGGACAGGGAGAAAGGTTCTGAAATATTTGAAATTGTTGGTGATCTCTCTCAACTCAATCCCAAGGAAGAGGAGAAAGTTAATGGAAATGCCAATGGCAATGGTAGTAGCGGGAATGGACAGGGTCCTTCAAGTTCGAAGCGTAAGTTTACATATACAGATACGACATACGTTTTATAAAACGCTCTTCCGCGTTTTGAGTCATTTAACTTTGGTTAGGTTAGTGATCAGATTAGGTAGCAAACTTGGCATAGCTAGAATTACTGTCAAGACGCGGTAAATCTTGCTCCATAGTGGCACCATACGTTTGGTTTTTGAGCTACAGTATTCCTGAATTGCGTAATTTTTTTCCCTACCAGATATCATGAATGTTGTGGACGATGAGGATGAAATATCCATTATTGAGCCAATTGAAGTGGATGAAGTGGTTGTAGTTGATACTCCAACGAAGAACAAGCGAACCATGCCGGATTTGACTCAGTTGCCAACCAAGAAGCCTCGTCTTGAGGATGGTTTCACTGAGGATAAAAATAATTTGGAGGAATCTCATGAACCCGACGTGGAAATGGTTGAGTTGGATTAGTGTCTGTTCCGTGTATCGTTTCAAGCTTTCATTCAGATTTCAAATGCAGAATTCAGAAAATTATTCTTCACCTGCCTCAGTAAGGTATAGTATAACTTATTTATACATTCAATATTAAAATTAATTAAAAATTAAAGTTAACTACTCTATTCATTTTTTGTAAACTTAAAATCTGTTATACTGTTTTTCATAAAAATAAAATAAAAGTTATATAGAGAAAAATGATATGTAAATCCAGCTGTGTTTCTTATATAACCCTGTAGAAAGCGGGGTCAAGCTGATTAACTTTCAAATAATCTTGGTGCTACTCAGTTTTATTTTCTACAATTAATTTTGAAGTTTATGATAATGAAAATTAGAAAATATGGAGTACAAATTAGGATCAGCAGGTCAGATCGGAACAGTGGAAGAGTTTGACAATCTTAATCGTACTAATACGGTATTTGGTAAATCCAGGGTGGCTTGATATCTGTTTTGTCTCCACATATGGCTTATATGGCTAAAACATATGGTTATGGTTCCAGCGCAGACCAAGAAACATCTTTAAAACACCCTGGGTAAATCCATAAGCTCTCTGAATCAGGACGACCGTGTAGATTTGACGATTTGACTCATCTCACGGTTGCATTGGCAATAATACTCCGAGACATGTCGCGGTTCACATTTCCCTTCCGTGTACTTGGGCCGGGCTGTGAAGTGAATTAAAACACGGAATCATAATAATTAATATAAATAGTTGAATGTGCTCTAATCTAATAGATTTGACGACTCATCTTACAGTTGAAATAGCATTGGCAATAATACTCCGATTCATGTCCCGGTTTACATTTCCCTTCCGTGCACCTTGGCTCAGTTTCTGCAGAAACAACCACAATCGGTTAAACTAACAAGCATAAATGCATATGCACAACAACTAACTTATGTATTGCATTGCATACCTTAGCAAAAAGACGAGACATGACGAGATTGGTTTTCTTCTCTTGTTCAGCCTTCACTTGTAATTTCTTCTGTTGAACTTCTGGAAGCTTGGCGTATTTCTTCTTTGTATTCTGCCTCATTTCACGACCAGTCATTAGTCTTGGTTCTGGAAATAAAATTATATTTAATAATCATGAATTGAATTACATCAAAATATATCTTAACCCGGCTCCACCCGAAATGTGCCGGGCGGCACATTTTGACTTTAAAATTCGGCCGAGGGTACAAATTGCGAGC
>JAQFYT010003488.1:0-10657 GCA_034694925.1 Ceratophysella denticulata | reverse complement strand
TCACGCTCTAATCGGGATATGGGAAAAAGCCTGTAGATGTTGTACAAGGCAGAAAAACCATATCCGAGGAAAAGCCGAGCCAGGAGGGGCACGAACCCTCCGTCACTCAAGGCCAGTAGTATTAGTATATAAAAGTACTTGTATTGAGATATTTTATTTGGATTTAATTTTCTGTGACGGACAGGACGCTTTTAATGGTGGTGAGTCCTATAAACTGACCTCACTACGTTCGGCCAGAATAAATAAATAAATAAATGGGTATTTGTGTTCTTTGATAGCTAATTCGTGCAATAAATGAAATATTACAGGTCACTGGCGTCATGGAACTAACGTAGCATAAACGATATACTCCATTATGTTTGAGCTTTTGATATGTCACAATGCCTTTTTATAAGTCTCAAGAATAGCACACCAATAATCATATATCTATTATTTGTGAGGAAACTTGAAGAAAGTCATGTGACACCCACATGTTTTTGTTTTGAAAATTACAACGTGGGTAATTTTATAAAGTTAGATACAAGTTCTAAAATTGTTTATTTAGGACTCGCGATATGTCCACACGTGTTTGCCGTGTGCGTGGGCTATTTATGGGAACCGATTTAGTTACTTCAGAAAAATTGATTTGATACAATCTCAATAATTATTCTGACAGCGATAGATAATTGTCTTCAATTCTGTTTGATGTCAACATGAGAGACGCTGAATGGAAGATTGAGAGAATAGAAATTCTAAGTATTTTTCCATGCACGTTAGCAATGTTGAAAATAATACAGAATTGGAAACGCTGCATCGTGCAGGGAAAGCTAGAGAAAGTTTAAGAATTTCTATTTTATGCCGTGTTGCGATACTGATCTTGAGTCGGGACCATCTCATATCGCATTTTGAAGAATATTCTCATTTTCATATCTAGGGCTCCATCGGGAAATAGCAGACGTAGACGTAGGAAATATGTTGGTGGAATTCTTCCGTCCAAACACCTTGCTATTCCACAATGCTATACACTATACCTGCATTTACGTATACTTAATAGTAAGTAGGCTTTACTGTACTCGTTTTCACTTCCTGCAAAAGTACAACCACTCCGTGTAGCACTTTTCCGGGATTCTCGATGCCATATTTAACAAAGGAAACGACTTTTTCTCACGCACATCAACTATATTACTGTCCAAGCGATAACAATGGAAAGTTCCGTTGTCTGCGGGACATTTTTATCTGAATGGGGTTCAAATATAGCTTCACCGTGGGAGTTCTTCCCTGCTCTTCCGGTAAAATCTACTGGTGGGGCTAGTTGCTAGGGTCAAAGTACGTATTCGTAAATTAATGGTATGCATATTCATGTGTTTATCTAACTGCTGATGCTTGGTGATAGTGATGCAGAGGGAATCCTTATCTAGTCGATAGGAAAAAGGTTCAATAAATCATTCCAAAGAGACACTGGTAGATACCCTTGCCAATGGGCTGCAAAAATGAGCTTCTGCTTCCAAGGCATCCATCTCATTGATCGGAATTAAATTGCTATTACACGGGAATTGGAATCCTTTGGGTAAGGTAATACGTATCTACTGAAGCTGAACGCGATGTATCGTAGCAGACGGTATACGAAGAGAAAGCGTGCTAAGGCGTATATATCTTGATGTTATTCTTCATGCTTAAAGCAAATAGCCGACGGCAGTAAATATTCAGTTTCCAATCCATATGAATTTTCTGTCGTGAGCAAGATAAAACCAAACCACTGACTGTACAGTTACTATAATGTCAATATTTACACGACTTTCACACTTAGTGAAAATCTGTGAGATAAATACGTTTGCCCCAAGTAGTGCTTTTCTTTAATATTCCGTAAGGTCAAAATAAATTCTGTTCTCGGACCTAATAATAATTTATCAGGATCAAGGAATGCTATTATCAACACCTGTCCAGCTACAGTTTTCAGGAATTACCGCATTAGGCAACCTACCTACCCGCTTTCCATCTCTATTATAACACTCCTCAAGTCAGTGTAAACCTCTGCATTTTGGAAAACCTACAATTCCTCAGAACGTAAGTAAGAAGAATTGCTCATACTGCAGGAAAAGCAGTGGGAAGACGGATCGTTTCTCCGGTTAACAAAGATTTAACAAACTGAACGCCAAACTACCTACGCATTGTGGCGTTGCACGTCAGTGGCGAAGCAGACTTAATACAGGTTTCTTTAGTGAAAGTTAGATTGGGAATTTCACCGCATTTGAACACGCTTTCTCTGTATTTCCGATTTCTGTAAGTACGATTTTCTCTTCGCTGTATATTTTCACATGTCTGTCGTGAGATAAGAATGAGAAAATAAGACCCAACCGAACCCAAATGTGCACCCCTTTCATGCTTTATTTACAAGCATCCGATTCCATGGTTTCCATTTCGGTATAAGCTCTGAACTAAACCAAGTCCTTCCAGAGGACCTTCCTACAGTTGAGCCTCTATCAAAATTTATGTACCCATTACAATGAGACATTGAGATTGAGATTTTGGCCAAGGGTTGGCCGCAAGGTCCCAAATCTCATTATCTACACTATGTTGACGTCAATTCAGTATTCATTACGGAAATACTAATTTTACTGAGAAACCTGCTCATAATGTTCTTAAAATTGTTCTTATAATGTCTACAATTACCACCAAACGTACAATTTTTTAAATAAATCATTGAAAAAGCAAAAGATTTATTCTATACGATCGATATTGATCTCTACGGGAACATGCTTGCCGACGTTTCGTAGCTCCGCCGTTTAAAAATTGGCCGTTTGCCCGAAGTTTTTCTCATGTAATCATTCTAGTCCTATAATAATGCTAATGTAAATGTATGTAATTAAACCCAAGCGTCATATTAAACTGAACGCTTTGAGCAAGATGAAGACGCGTAACCGTAGAGACCTAAATTACGAGTAAAGCGTCCAGACAATCTTAGTTGGGTAAAATCTTACGGCTGCGATTATTTAATAATTAATGTGGACTTTAGTTGAACAGTAAAATTTGTCAAAAATTTGCTAAACTATTTTTTTAAAACCCGAACCGATATATTCGTAATTCTAAATTGAACAAGTTACTCAATGCTACGTAGAAAGCATTGATTTACTCGGTAGGTACAACTAGCCAAATCCATGGCAAGACCGATAATAACCGACTTTAATGACACCTCTGCGTTCCGAATCTAATTATAGCCTTTGATGTTTGTCTAATTGCAGTACCTACACTCAGGACCTAGTGTTTCCCAAACCCGATCTGAGTCAAGTGAACAAATCAAAGAAGAGTCGGAACGTTCCACCGCTAATTCGTTCCCGGACTGTTCCAGCAATTATTGTTCCATTCTCAATTCTTCAAGCCCATCTGGTTAAAGCGAGTGGCTGCGGGAGTGGGGCTGGTGGAGCGTCAGGGAGTTCCTCCAATGGACCCTCCACGTCCTCAGCCAGTTCCAGCCATCATTCCCAGCCACAGCCGAGTAGTAAGAGTAAGTTAATTAAACTGACATTCCAGAACGCTTCATTTCGACCTGTCATTCAGAAAGACGCAATATGCGTCAGTCATAATTCCGCCTGTCAATTCTTATACCGAGATGTGCTAACCTTGAAGCTCGTAGGGGATTCATCATATAGCAAACAGCATCAACGGCGACGTTTTCATTTGCTAGAAAGCCGTGGAAATTATAACTAATGGTATTTGTTAATTTGAGAGTTTACGTCAGGCTACGGACGGGGTAGCTGAGTCCTAGAGAAATCATTCGAGCTATGGCTATTATTAATTGTATTATACCCGCTCGGTAGTTTTTAGGTAACCTAAAATTGGCATTTGACAAGGTGAAGGGTCAAAGGAAAAGAGTAGAGTGCGTGACATCGGGGCAGCGGATAGTATCTGTACTCTACATACATATATTGTACTGTTGATAGTGTCAGATTAAATTTCCGGTGCCAACGTCGAATCGAAATGGGAATTGCATGAAGCATGGTGAATTTTAGCGCGGTTATATACTGTAGGCTTCGTCAGCGGCAATTAGGCCATTTCGACCAATCCTGATTTGCGATTTCAAAGGTGGCGTTTTCGTCTTATTTAGCATGACCCAGAGAAATGCAAAATCCGGGTCTGATCCTCAGCTGTAGCCTACAATGTAACTACGATTTTACTCTTGTCACGTATTAACAGCACAAATGACGGTCTTTCATTGGTTCCACGGATATTTTGGCTGTAAATTTTGACCTATCTAGTTTGGAACTTTGAAAGTTTTGACTAGAATACTGTATTGTCTATGCAGAGTTCATGAGGTTTGGTTAGATTAAAACCGCGCAATAAAACTGTCGTTAATTAATTACGTGCGTTGGTTTGGTTAATATTTCAGGGCAAATATAGCACATGCCCAAACATTCCAGCTCCAACTATCTGTATTTATCTAAAATCATTGAAGATTACATTTTAGGTTACATTTTGAAGTAACTATCCCAGGTTAAACATTCGTAATATTGTTTTCAATAACTTGCACGAATACCCACGGTGCACGGTATTCAAGATTCCTTAAAAGTTTTGGATGGCCAAATAACGCTAAAGCAATAGCGATTGGCCCACATGTCCATAGTCCAAATGACGCAGACCGAAAATACCAGGAATCCTTCAAGCAGTAAAACAGTTATTGTTCCATTATCTCAAACGGAAATTACAAAAAATCCCCGAGAGTGTGAAATCACAAGGGAGGACGAGAGGAGAAAGTATTGAGTCCCAGTTCTCTGTTATTATCTGACACCTCAAACTTTCGTGTCAATTGAATGAAAGGAAATATAATTGATTTTCTGATTGCTCTCTTATCTCTCTCTTCCCTGTCGCCAAGAGTGCTATTCTGACCTCATTGACCCATTTGGGCCGGATGAGACTTCAATCATTCTCAGGAAAACGGAAGGCTGCGGTGACACCCTCCTACTCAGCAATTGGAAAGTGAACGAATGAATATTAATACCTAGGCCACTCACAAACAAATCGATATTTCAAAAAAGGCTTTACTGATTGATCATAATTTACATTTTTTAACATCCTGAAGGGCAATAAAGGCCACTATAAGGATAGGATTATGAAGCTTATTCATGAATGTAAAAGCACATTAAAATACGCTTGAAAATACTTCAAAGTTGATTGAACCTCCACGAGTATAGTTGAAGAGCGTGGAGAAAGTGATCGTTACGGTGTAAAAAATTTGCGTAGGTGCTTGGAGGCTCAAAAGATCAGATGGGAACGATGGGAAAGTTATTCAAAGAGGCTTGAACGAGCTCTAAAGCCCTCTGACAGTAATCAAAAACGTAAAATTCATCGATGGTGCGGGAAGGGGATAAAATGCGTCATTTCACTGTCGTGCTTCAGACAGAGTTTCTGCGCCAGTGAAAGACTGTACAACTCCAAATACTACGTATCACGGAATTAAGAAATCCAGACACTGTCATTTAATTTAGTCAATTTTGTTTACCAGAATGGTACAGCCAGACAATATAAATACTGCACTTATTTCAAACGTAAACAGAGTCGAGGAGGTTTTTCCAGTTTCAAGTATAAAATCCACATTTTGGATATGGTAAGTGGTATGGTGAAGAGTCCGAAAAATGCGGTGTGTGGTTTATGAGTGTGTAGTGATCATTATGCGGTTCCAGTAGAGCAGAAAGTGTAATTAAGGATAAAAGCTCAGCCAGATTTGCATGTTAAGTCAATTAAAAGCAAAAATAAATTGGACTGAGTGTAGTCTGGTTCCTGGACCTGGAATATGTTTACAAAACAGAGTGGTGCTCTTAGCAAAGAGCGTTAAGTTAATTACGGTGGCTGCACTCGTTCAGTAGTACTGTAGTGCTCGTGCCAACCCAATGTGTATGCGGCTTACTGATTTTTCATTCGCCGTTCCACAAAAATCAAATCTGTATGTGACTATAATGCTATTACCGACCTAAATATGTTTGGAATAATTTGTTCGCATTAAAAATCCTCATAGTGTGCTGTGGACTTATCAGTGTGAACGTAAATTTGATGTTCTATGTTTGTAAAGTTATTGATTACGGCAATCACTAATTTACAAGGAAATCGATATCAATGCTACCACAACATTTTGACGATGAAAGTATAAATTACGAACTAAAATTGGCGGTGCACAAAATTGTGAACATTCTAATGGCCACTATTACTTTCAAATTAAAATCTAAGTGCCAAACTAATTAAGTGCTTATTTTCCAGGTGATTTTGCAACCCCGGGAATCGATTACTTGCAATTCCTCACCGGGCCAGGCTCTCCTTCATCCTCTGTTGCGGGTACACCGCCGTCTCATCGAAGAGAATCATATTATTTGGGTAAGTCACATTCATTACCCATTTGCGTATAATTGCTGAATAATGACAGAAACAAATATTGGAAACTCCTGAAACTAAAGACACGCATGCCGGTATTGGTCGTCTGTTGGGATTACTGGAGGATCTACCTAATAAATTATAAACGTCAGGAATAGCAATCCTCACTGGCACGTGGCTGAACTTTAATGAGAATTAGGGCCAGTTACGGTTAATTACATTGACTTGTATTTGCGTATTTGCGCGAATGCTGGTTTCCAACCAAAGTTTCCTTGATTCGCCATCACTATAAAGGCTCAACTAGGGAAAGAAATGTCATGCATGCATGCACGCCTAGATTCCAATATGATGAAAGTCCAGTTGTAAAGCAGCGCTATGCGTTATGTGAAAGGCCTAAAATATCGATAGTCTCTTTCTAAGAACAAATTCAATATGACTCTCAGGTTTGAGCAATCCATCAATCTACAACCGGGAATCCTCGAGTGACTCTTCTTGGAATGTTAACCTCTGCTCGACTGGGAACTTATCGACTTCGACAACATGCAATGTTTCCCCGAGCAGCGGCGGGGATATTTTTAATGGGAATCACATTAGTCCGTTCGTGGGTGGAAATCCACAAGGGCAGACGTCTACGACGAGCAGTAGTGGAAGTAGAGGTCTGGCCCGATTCGCCCGACTCCTCAACAGCCAGGCCCCCAAAAGTCATCAGTCCAACAAAGGCTGGAATCAGTATCAGCAGGGCCAGCTATTTCCATCAGGGTCAGGGACTGGGACCGAGGTCACGTTTGCCCTTGGAACCCCACGTCTCCTCCGTCGACGAAGGAGCTTAGAGAATGAAGACTTGACTTCTTGTCGACCCAGGGCTGTGTCTATTGATAGTCTTCTGCGGAATCAAAAATTACTCTGTCCTCCGGGAGCGGATGGAAAAGGACTTTCACCCAAACGCTACAGTACTTGCAGTGCTGGGCCTTCTATTGGGCATCGAGCGGATCAGAGGCTCAATGAAGGTTAGTTACTTGATGTACTTCTGCGGTTTAAACTACGACGCCTTTGGTAAACTATATTTTGCTTACAAGTGCGTAAATTATGAAAATTCTGCAAATCCTTTTGTATGTGTATAATCCTGCTCATTGTACGTGTACCAGAAGAGGCCTGGTTTTGTCGATTATTTTTGTTTTATATATTTACAATGTACTGTAGTAAGTACTATACTTCATATGGGTACTCAAAGACGTCTCGCCTCTGTTTAAAGAAACAGTTCTTGAGAAGTATCGGAGAATCCTATTGTTTATAGTTTCTACGAAGAAGTCGGAGAATGCTTTCTTGAGAGTTGGATGGACAATGACATGGCCTGATTCTAGCGTGAGAGTCACCATACCGGTTTCCATTGTCTTTGGAAGAAATTTACTTTGCTCGTATTTCCTACTCGAGTAGTCTTGAGAAAAAGCTCAGAAGTATACAGAGTCTTACGACAATAGGTCGGCCAAAATCCGACCGACGAGGCAAAACTTAAATGTTTCTTAAATAGCAAAAATTTCCTAATTGGATTAAAAAAAACTCATTCTGAAAATCTCTCTTATGCGAAGTTTAATCCTGGAAGAGAGAATACCCAGCATATTTCTGTACAATGTTTTTGTTCAAATTAGCTACACAAATCGTCGCTTAACACTGTTGTCTATTGTCCATGCCTTAAAAGTGAAAGTGGGAACTTTCTCCGCTAAGCCAGATGGCTATAAAATCAGAACAAATCTATGCATTTACAAGTAGCATATCCGGTTTCCAAGCTCATTGGTCACCTTCTCTCAAATTTGTAAATGTTTGACACCACTCTGAATTTTCACACACTAATCAACTTGTGCCCATGACTTGCTTTTGTCAGCATAGTTTGAATTCCCATTAATGGTTTGACACAGAGATATGCGAGCCTATTTTCAGTACGAACAACATACTTTCATTAAAATAATTGTATTATGTACAAGAAAAATGCAAGTGATAGGATATGCTTGCAGAAGGCAATATTTAGGAGTTTGACCTTTGTGACCCACGTGCGTGTACAGGTCACTTTCGGGTGTGTATCCACTTTGGAAACAATGGGCATGGCAAAAGTCTAGATCTATGCCAAATTTGGTTTAACTATCTCTAAATTCACGCACATTATCTGTTTTTGACCCTTGTGACCCTACCGTAGGGCGGTCATTTCACTTTTTACCGTGGCTCCTTATCGCAATCCTTGTCGATAGTCACAGGCTATTTGTGGACAAAATTTGGTGTCATTAGGCCTATATTCACGCAAATGACCTATTTTTGACCCTTTGTGACCTCCCACAGGTCGCTAAGGTCAATTTCGAGCGTGTCTCCATCTCTCAATTGTTTCGTACGGTCAAGACGAACGTGCATACCGATTTTGGTGCTTGTGTCATCATTTGCGGTTTTGGACCCGATTTGCGCCCTACTAGTTCGCATTTCTCTGGTTTGACAGTCGGAGGTTTGGAAAATATCTGACTGTAAAACCGTTGTTCTATAGCGGACAGTGACTTCTGGAAGCCATAATTCTGCGCAACTAACACTCGATAATATACTTACTATACAATATAGCTTTTGACCCCGGACCCCTGTCCCGTATCCTTTATTGTCCAGATACTATTGAACGCCTTGAGCCACCCACCCACTGGCTTTGTTTTCATTACATATGAAATAGACTCAACTTTTTACGAGCCATTACAAATCATTGTGCAGGTTAAGCTACCTCGTCGAGACTTTTATATCCTGGTTATTATTGCTCGATTAGACGTCATTTGAGGTGTCGTGCTGAGTAGAGAAGGTAGAGGTTATGGGCCTCTTCTTCATTTTAAATGGATACAATGAGTGGCCGCATTTATCATTTCCTATTTAATCGTTTCATGAAAAAAATATTTAGCAATAAACTAGACGTTTAGACCTTGTTTGTGTCGGGTTAACAGCATTAACCAAGTGTATTTTCGCTTCTCAAGGTGGAGCTCTGTAATATTACAGTTGCAGACTGGGTATGAAAATATTAGCTACATTTCGTTGACAGATTTCAATCGCATTTTAATCTGACCTAAGACCTAACCAAAGCCGGGATGAGTTTAACCTTAACCTGACATGTCTCGACATTCGCATTCAGCGTCAACCGCTACAGTTACACACTACTTGTTATACATATATGTTTTAAAGGAGTTTCTTGAAGAAAGTTATGGGATATGGAACCCAATACTTTTTACATAGGTACAAAGTTATGTATCTATCCTTTTCGCTTCAGTTCCAGCCGTGGGCGTATAACAAATCAAATCAAATCCCAAAAACTTTTCCCAGCCAAAGAAACGAAGAGCCAAATGTATGTATGTAGGTTCTGTAAAATTGAAGTTGACACTACTGGTGTAGTAGGACTTTTCATGTAACGTCACGAATCCCGAAAACTCCTAAGTAAATTACATATAGAAACCTGGATAGAAGAAGCAAATAGAAAGTTTGCCAGGAACGTGAGCGGGGGTTACCGGGATTCCGAATTCCGGCTAACTGTGTACTGTGTACTGTGTCCATATAAAACAGGCAAGCAGGCAATTCTCCAGTCGTGCATAACCCACATCACATACAAGGAATTATAGACTCCTGTATTTCTGTTGTCCTTTACTTACAATGCTATCTCTAGTTTTGCATAGATGAGTCTTTCTAGGAATTCCTGTCACAATCAATCCAGCGTCTGTTTCCTGTGTGATGTGGGAAGTTTAATCATGTTCGAAATCAGGACGTAAGGCTAGGCGGTGGGCGGAGGTGCCTGAATCCTGAATTTTAGTGTGAGCGAATGGAATTGAATTTACTCACGGAGTCACCGAACCAGTATGCTAATGAATAATTGTGACTGGGAACCCGGGGTGCTGCTCGGGTTAGATTTGAATGCTCAGCTGGAGAACTATGCTTTCTTGTGTTCTATCCAATTAACTTGTGAGCTGTTTAGCTACTGCTGCTATCCTAAGGCACCTCGTACATCGAACCTATCAATTTTAAGCATTGGACATATGAACGTATGGCTCGGTTCAGAAAATGTCAATTTCTGAATCGCAGAGATAGACGTCATGAGTCATGAACTCTCAATGGAATTCTTTTTGCAATTCCTTCACACAATCGTGCATTGGAAAAACTTTCAGCACGTAACCTCATGCATAAATTCTAGAAAATAAATAGGATCAAAGAAAGTATGAAGAATAGTTGCCACTAGAAATCAGGGGATCCGACCTGTACCGCTACATGGCACTTACCGCTACACGACCAATACCGCTACACGGCACTTACCGCTACATCC
>JAQFYT010003487.1:0-10659 GCA_034694925.1 Ceratophysella denticulata | reverse complement strand
TATCTGTATATTCCTCAAAATGAGCCACTTCTGTGCGAAGATTTTTTTAAAGTTTAATTAAGGGTCCAGCAATACGTCTTAAGAGCAACCTAAAAGGAGCTCAGTTCTAACTCTCACCCCCAGGTTTTCGTAGTTTTAATTAATTGATTGCGGGCGAACGAGAATTTTCTAAATTATGGGGATCCTTCACTTTGTAGATATCACGTAGTAGGTTATACAAGTGTTTGTTATAGCTTATTTGGTTGAGTCGTTTTCGAATGAATGGTACCTTAGTGAAGTGGTCATATGCTGATAGCATTGGCGGATTTATTCTGTGGTCATAATCATTTTACTGTAATTCAACCATTTAGTTTTAGCTAACGCGCATTCTTCAGTTTTTGGATAATGCATTTAGCTTAATTTAGCAAATTTTGTTTCGATTCGTTAATTGGGGGCAAAATTATTGGTACCGAGCTGGATCCCTATTTGCATGAGTTAAATCCCCCTCTACATTACCCTTAAGTCAGTCTTGATACTGTTGATACAGGTAGAGTAGAGCACACGTTATAATGACAAATGAGCCTTTTGATTCTCGTCATCTTGACTTGGCAAAACCAAATCCTAAATACTTACTGACTTGACTTGACTTGACTATCCTCCCCTGCACATGCAGATTTAAAATTCCAACTTACCCATTCCATTGCATTGCAGACGCCAACCGGCAACCGGGAACAGATGAATGACAATGCAATGACTACTATCTAAGCTGCTGTTGGAAGGAAGAAAAAACAACATAACGTGTATAAATGTGTATAAACAGGGGTAATTTTAGGTACAGAATGCCAGAACAGGACAAGGTAGGCAGACGAGGACGGGATGTTCAGACAAAAAACAGATTTGAATATTTCAGTAGGAAGTCAAGCAGACACACACAACACACATATGCACAATTGTTCTACTACCCACCTGTTGTCACTTCTGCTCCCTTTAGATTCACATATTAAAGTCTT
Source organism: Ceratophysella denticulata (assembly GCA_034694925.1). Taxonomy (NCBI): domain Eukaryota; kingdom Metazoa; phylum Arthropoda; class Collembola; order Poduromorpha; family Hypogastruridae; genus Ceratophysella; species Ceratophysella denticulata. The sequence goes on along the minus strand of JAQFYT010003487.1, from coordinate 9,670 downwards.
AGGTTGAAATTTTGTTCAAATTAGCAAAAGAATGATGCAGACTTAAACGACGAATATTTTTTTGAAATAATATATTCTATAATGCACTAAACAAGCTTATCGTGTAGATTTGTGATGTTGTTTGATGTACCAATGCAGTTACCTACGTGCGTTGAGGGTTTTGACTGCGGACGCGGACGGTGTAGTACTACTTGTACCTGGTCCCGCAGCCCTTAGACCATTTTGTGGTATTAGACCCATTGCGCATTCTCCTTCAAGCTGTATAGTGAATTTGCGATATGATTTTATGGTAAAATCAAGTCGTCGCCTATAACAGACGCTAGAATCATCACGCTCGATTATTTTTGCTCATTAGCTTACATTACGGAATACCGCTCTTTTAAATATGAGAATAACCTTAACAGATTTTTTCAAATTGCCTAAATACTACGCAAAACATTGTGTGAAAATCTTCTTTACCGTAGAAATAGATTGACTCTAGCATAGAGGCAGAAAAGTAAGAGTTTTTTAACTGTTGGACAAGAGGCATGCATATTTTTACCTGTGAATGATTCTGAATGGATCTCCCGTAGGGTGAGCATTGAACAGAGCTTTTTCTGCAAATACAGGGATCGGGCGGGCAGGACCAGTAGTAGACATAGACACAGTACTACTGCTTAGCCAGATTTTATAAACTCAAAATCAAAGCCAAGCACAGGGTGGTTCTTTAGGTGTTGATGGGCTCGTAGCGGGTCAATTTACTCTGAACAGTTTTACATGGTTCATGGTCCATTTTGGCCAATGTCAATAATTAACGTTTTATGCACTATGAACTTTCATATACATATTTCGTAATTACTACCTAGCCGGACTGCTTACGTCTGACATCCGAAGTTGGTGACAACCAGGTAACAATTTAATTTTACAGAATATAGTTATTTCTACTCTTAATTCATACCTACGCTTATTTCAAGTGCCTGATGATGATGATAAGTGGTGAACTACACTCTACTAAATATGATTTTTGTCTCATAAAGATTACCGACAGTTTTTGTCTTCGGAGAATAACTTTTCAAATTTGAAACCCAGAGTAGTAGTTTGGGCTACATCGATCAGTTGCTATCAGTTTTTTGTAAAACCAAGGTGAGGCGGAAAACCAGTCAATAAAGCGAATACAAACTTTTCCAGCCATCGCGTAAATAGGTTCACACAGGTACGACGTTAACTAATATTTAATTCAAGTACAATTCTTGCTTTTTACAAAATAAATTTAATTTGAATGGCAAATATGTAGTGAAGTCTATCAAGTGGAAGACGTGAATAATGCTTGCACATATTAGGCTCCACATAGCATAGGCTAGGTACAACAGACGTATAGTTTTGTAAGCGAAAACAGTATCTAGTGCTAATTTAAAATCCGCCGAACTGACACCCAACCCGAAATGACCACGACGAAAGCTCCATGATCCACTATGCTATTCTGCTAGGTCCCCGACTCAGGAAGCTTGAGGCGACGGCCAAGCCCCTCAACAATGAAAAGAGTCATTCCCTCCGTCGTCCACTGTTGAGGTTTGTCCAGGCAAATCCTCACCACTCACCAAGTCCAACTTCCGCCTAAATCGAACTCATACGCTTCGGCTAATAACTTTAATTTTGAATGGATGACACATGCCTCTGAAACGGGATTTGAGCCTCATTGTTACCCCATCCCCGCCATGCAAAGGCACTGACGGTAATTCCGCTCAAGAGCTACGACAGCCCTCCGTGGCGTCACACCCCAGCCCTACCTGTTTTATGTCCTGTCCTCATCTCTAAACCTATACAGGTGAGCTGGCTTTACCCTGTGGAATGTGTGTATATTTTACTTGTGTGTTCTGACATGGGAACTCTAAACACTTGTTGCTTTTTTTAAACATCTTCATTCACTCGTGAGACTCATATCATTTGAGGTTTCTTCCCCCGTATGTCTTTCGAGTGGAATATATTCAAGCAGATTTATACTGTAGTACAAATTTTACAAATATAATCTGCTGGTTATTGTTAGATCTTTAGTGCTTCAACAATTCAGAATTTGAAGGTGTATAATTTAAACACGACTACTGTGGTTTGGTTTGGTTTGGCGTAGGAGTTTAATGATAGTGTACAGCAGGGTAGTAGCTCGGAATCTTTGAGGCTTCTTAGTGTAGTGTCAAGCCTCAGTGCATCTTGTATTGTGTACCCATGTAATTTGCGAATAAAACAGGAAAAGTTTCATCTTCGTTCTGCGTATATGGGTTGGATATCGAGAGAAACCAGTTCGAATATATCTTCCGAATCTGTAACAACTTGGGTGTGGAAGTGATCTCTTCGGTGTCTGTGTGGCCAAAATGAGCCTGATAGGAGTTAACAACGACGGTCGCAGACGATATCGGGATTGGAACCGGTAGCGCTGAACAAATACGCGTTAATTGCTAAAGCTATCAAAAGTGCAAGTTGTACGAATAAGTTGTCAAGAATGTCGGAAATGTGGGAAATGCAACCCCAAGTCCCTTCTGACCGGAGGTACACGACCATTGCAAACCGGTCAATCCACGGTCAGCTGGAACCTGATCCCTCCACGTCCGACCTCCATGCCTGGTCAATTTACCGGCAGAATCTCAACTCGGATTTTACTGATTCCGCCCTGGGAACTGATGAACGATCACCGCTGCCCTACGGTAACTTCCAACTCCGTGAACAAACGGTTCAGTCAATTCTACGAAATCCTCGACTTGGACCCAGGTCGGAGCTTGGTGGAAATATGTATGCCTATCTCAAATTTGGGCTTCCGCGTGTTCTTCCTCCGAAAGGTGGGCGGGATGGGATTTCCAGTGGCTATGATTCTGCAGATGAGCGGAATCAACAGAGTCCGATGGGCCCGGGAGGCCGGAGCCGGTCACGGAACACAGAACGGATGCATGTCCATCATTCCGTCGGACGCGGTCACCAGCATCCTCCGAGAGCGAAGTCGGAGACAGACCTAAGAGATGGCATGATTACGAATCGGTTCAAAAGTAATACGGCTAGGGGTAATAACGGGAGGGTGCGACCGGCTGCGAGTGAGAGCAATTTACTCGGTGGAGATTCACACCCGCATATGGCTGGGTCACAGGTGAGAGGTCAATGTCAATTTATTTCATTTTTGGAAGAACTCGACGCTAAAACTGATACATACAGTATCTATAGTCGAATCCATGGATTATTAAAATATTTCAAGTTTTATGCTGTTTAGTATTTCTTTAAATTAACTGTAAAAATTGATGATAATAGTAATTATTTGAGTTGAAGTTGTTGTTGGCTTTCTATGTATTCAATTTAGATATCCCTGGTGTCCCATCGTACTGCATCACGTCAAAATCCGGGAAATGCTCAACACCATGCAACGGGCTTGCTTACCCCTTTCTATTCTCAACAACAGAATTTGAGTAATATTGAAGATGGGGGTAGCTTCAAGCATCCACATCTCCAGGTAAGAATCATTGGAAGTTTTTCAAGAATTAATACATGACTCACTGAGTTAGTTTTAAGTTTGATTATTCAATTTAAAATAATTAGGCTTGAACAAATACATTTCATTGAATTACATTCGGAATAGGAAAATAGTTGTAATTGTATATCTACATTTAAGTTCAGTACGTACTAAAATGCATTCCTATTTACCGAACCATTCTGAGTTCAACCTCAGCGCCGCTCAAACTTTCACTAAAATTGCCAGTTATTTGTTTCTCTGGTAATTTGTTAGTGTAGGTATGTAGACAAATTTATTGTACTGAAATGAATAGGCTATTTTGAATTTTACTAGCATCAAATAATGGGCTAAACATGGAAAATTTAATGAGAATGACGCTACCTTTACCGTTCGTAATTAGCGAACTCATTAAATCTGACGTGTGATATGCCGTTGTCCCAATTCTGTCAATTGATGGATTGTTCTAATTATTAATATGAATCAGAGTTTTCCTAACCTAACCATTGTATAAGGATATTCGCGTCTAAGGTTAAGTCAGGAAATACGTGTAGGTATGCAATCTCTGGGTCGCATTCTAGCTATATGTCAGTACCCTAAAGTTTATTTACGTGAAATTGAGTTCAACCTACATATAACTAGGGTAGGTATTGCGGACGGTAGTGTTTTTAAAATGAAATATGTTCCGTCAATTAGGCAGAATTTACACCATGAGATTAGTCTTAATATTCGAAATTATTGATTTTTGTTTGCATTCAAAGATACGGAATCTGTCATACGAAGTACGGGACCGGCATCGACGGAAGAAACCACGATTGCTCTTGGACGGAATATCCTTGGATATGCGAGGAGGAGAGATGCTCGCCGTAATGACTACAAATGGTAAGATGTCTACCTTTGAAATAACAGATAATAGTTGCAATTAACACAGTAGGCCTGCAGTGGTTCATTATTCAAACAATATCAAACAATGTGATACACATCTTGGTTTAAATGTCAATTCATTAAATAGTCGTGCACTTCTATGCGAGAAATCCCAATTACTCTACGAATGGGAAGGTAATTCAACACGTTGAATGGAACAATTGAAATATCTCACAGGAGAGACTGTGCAAATCTAATGTGGTGTGAAAATACTGGTAATCAAAAAGACAGAGTGAAACTAGGTGACAGGAAACAAGGGTTTAGTGTAAATTTCCAACCTACACCATTTCAATCTTTGTTTGGAATTTCATTTCTGACAAATCTTTTTACACTCATTTTTGAAAGCGTGCTAAATTGAGCCTGAATGGTTTGAATACCTCGAATGACAGTTGACAATAGGCATAATACTATGTATAAGGTACAATATGTACAATTTACAAGCAAGTTAATTTGCCGTTAGAGAAAATTTCGAGTGGGTTAAAATCCTTAGTTCATTAATATATTCTTAAGATATGTCCAGCTTAAGCTTTCAATTTGCGTACTTTGCGAAAATGTTGGAGCCCGCTCAAATTTTCTTGTTTATGCAACAACCAAATAAGTTCACCACAGAAATTTCACAGGTGAGTGCTTAAAAGGGGCAACGGCAATGCAAGGATTAGCAAAATTAACGGAAATATTTTGATTTGATTACGAATAATTTTACAACGGATACGTTATTGCCGACCGCTGCCGTATATGCACAGACACTACGCATTGTTGCTTCTAACTTTGCACACGGTCCGGTCCCAACGAACACCGTCAACCATTGCTTATTGACCGGAATTTTCGGCAAATGCATTGAGCATGCATATGTAGTTTGTTTCTTAATTATGCTCTTTAGTTTACTGAAATCATGCTTGATGATTAATTTGCAGCACATGAAGGTACAACACTACTGGACACCATTGCTGGTCGACGCCATTCTTCATCCCGTGTTTCGGGTGAATTCATTTTAAATGGAAATCCGCTGGCTTTGTCTCGTTTGGGAAGCAGAGTTTCTTATGTCCGAAAGGATTACCGACTCCATCCAGATATCACAGTAGCTCAAACAATGGAATTCTATGGAACATTCAAAAAATTGACTTCCGGGCGGAATCATTCCAATGCAGATCAGGTTATGAGGGTACGGCACAGTCCATGTACTACATGACCTGTGATTTCATTTTATTACAATTTTACCTGTTAAGAAATGCAAATTAATATTGTTCGTCGTAATTGATTTCCAGAGTAAAATGATACTAGAAGACCTGGGATTAACTTCCGTTCGCCATAGCCTCGTTTCAACCCTCACAGCCTCTGAGAGACAAAGACTCACTGTCGCCTGTCAACTTCTTCTAAACACAGACATTCTTGTCCTGGACCAGCCCACAAAGGGAATGGATATTTTTGATACGTTTTTCCTGGTAAATGCCGACATATTACTTGCTAATTGCTTGCCATGAGTAGGAACATATCTAATTGATTAAATGCAATGCAATGTGGATGATCGATCACCTTCAGGTGTTCCGTAGAAACTCGCAGCAAGCACACAGCGCTAAGAAAAAAAGTAAAGCACGCTAATACGATGAGGTTAAAAATACATGTTAGGTAATGTTGGTTAACCGAATCCCGCCAAGTCCGGTCTCATACTCATAAGCATAAGACATGGGTTTATACTTGTCACCTGCTATATGTTGTCCCCGCTAACCGCATTCTGAAATACTAACTCGCCGCTGAGTTTCGTGTTCAGAATTAATCTGATTCGTTAGAAGCGAAACTCGTTATACTATATTTCCACGGGAAAATTGACTGGCGTGCTTAATACAGAGAATCTAATCCACAAATGCGTTGATTTTAAAATGCTCTGCTTCCCAGGTCACATTTCTGCATCAATGGACAACTTCTCCAGCTCACCCCAGAATTACACTTATCACCATTCATCCCCCGACCTTTGAAATCTTTTCAATTTTCTCCAAAGTGGCTCTTATTTCAACGGGAAGACTCATGTTCTACGGTCATCGAAGTGAGATGCTGCCCTACTTTGCTTTCATCGAATATCCCTGTCCAGGTTTCAAGAACCCGTCGGATTACTACATCGATCTGGTCACACTGGATGACCTTTCCTCCGAAGCCTTGCTGGAATCCAGTCAGCGGATTGAGAGTTTGGCTGATTCCTGGAGACGGCGGCAGGAAGGGGTTGGGGAAGTGGGAGCACCGAGCTCACTTCCGCCTAAACTTGGCGGAGCTACCGGTGGATTCTTCGGAGAAGTATTCGGTATTTGGAAGTAAGTTTCGTCATGTTAAGGATATTCTAATCGTTCGAATTTTCGCTGAGTTTCGTAATGTTCGTTTATGGCAAAACATTGACTTACGAAATATTTTTTCTATCCTTCAGGTACACACTCATCTACACTTTTCCCTGGAACCTGCTCAGATGGCTTACGCTGATGCTCATTTCATCCACTATTTCAATCTTAATTGGTGCCATTTACTGGAACGTACGCCTGAACGTGCCACAAACCCCTAATGCAGCTTACGATCGATTCGGCCAGCATTGGACACTCATGGTGCTCACGCCATGGCCGCTTCTACTGCTTCTCATATCAAGGGATAAAGGAAACATGGAGTTTGTAACGAGGGACATTGAGGAAGGTCTATATTCCAGAGCTGCCTATGTCATTGGAAAGGTATGTCCAGAATATTCAGGAATTTCAATTGACAAAAAAAACTAAGTTGTAATGATCTTTGATTTTCGGACAGACAATCATCGAGTTGCCATTTGTGGTGAGCATCTTTCTGGCCTACATTATTCCGGCTTATGTCATGGCTGGGATTTCGGATAAGGACGAAACGGGTTCATCTGCAGAAATAAATACGTTCTTCATCTTTGTTGGTAGGTTGAGTTTTCAAATACTCGACATTTCATAACAGCAATAAGCGTAGAAGTTACGTAAAGTCAAAATTTTTGAAATTTGAAGGCTACATGCTGCTCTACCTCTACACTCTCCGGTGTTTCCTATTTGCTACAACGCAAATATTCTTAAATGTGCTCGGTGCCACGACGCTAGCCGGATTTGGTTTCTTGGCCTTTGCTTTCAGTGCTGGCTACACGATTCACAATCGGGATCTTGGTGGGTGGTGCAGTTGGGTCCAGTATATTTCACCGTTGTCCTGGCTCATGAAACCCATTGTAAGAAACGAATTCAAGAGCGGAATCAGTTTCGACAACTGTCCCGGAAATCCTGTTCATATGTTTGGAGGAATTATGGTGAGCCGATAATTTCTTAAATAACCGAATTCCGCTCGGTAGCATTTCTACAAGAATATATTTTTTTTTGATTTACAGCAACGATTGGACTGTGGCCTGAAAACGGGTGCCAGTGTATTAGCTCACTACGACATGGCGTCAGCATGGCCGCTCTGGCTCCCGATCTTAGTTTCGGTCGGGTTCATTATAATCTGCTACATTGGGTCCATAATTGGGTTCGTGGTCAGGCGGCATGGCGTCGCTGTTCCGGGTCCTGAGAAACCTTAGTACATACCGTAGTTAGCAATTAGTTGTATTATTTATTTAGTAGGTACCTAGATATTCAGAAAAAGATGCCAACCTAACTGAGGGGAAATCAATGCAATAATAGAATTCAAGTATTTATTTGTATGTATAGGTACCTGTGCTTATTTTGTCAGTTATTAATTTTTCATTGTGTGATCAATAAAAGCTTTAGAATAAACTAAATACAAAGATATTGAGTAAATTTAGGATCCGAGATGTTTTCTGCTGGTCTGTTAATTTACAAACTATCAACGTTTATGAACCTCGATGAACTGTGGACCAAGGGTTTTGTACGATTACATAACCCTAACTACAACCTATTATGTATTTGTATAGGAATTCATTGGGCGAAACTGTGTGCTAATAATAATACTTGCATAATTGGAATTGCAAGAATTCGTCTGCATAAGGAAGCACTACATGTATATCCGGTAAAATCCAAAGCCCGTATTACAGGTAACCTGAAATCAACTGAATACCATCAAAAATACAGTGCATCAACATGATACACAAACACAATACATATTTGTATGGAAGATGAAACTGGTTCAAACAAAAATACAGAGTAGGTACACAAAAAATGCCACACGTTAAAACACTTGATTTTGACATGACGCAAGGTAGTGTCGATAAATTACCATACATACTTAACTAAACACAGTACGCTATGACAAACATAGATGTACATAATATAGTGAAATTAACCTTGAGACGCGCTCTGACCACTTTTTAATGGTTCCCAATGCTCAAGGTTCAAGATAAAACTCAAAGTCCAATGTCCACCTCCATTGTAACGTGACTTGCGTTTAGGGCTCTGCTAATTATTCTTGTATGCCTTATAGAGCAGTTATGTTTAGATTTAGCAATATTCATCAGTGAACAATGGAAGTATGTACTAAATAGTTCAGGTACTTAACGTGACAACGACAGCACTCTGGTCTCAGCTAGGTACATGCTTCAAACAGTCAAGTTTAATACCACCAATTGCCAACATCATTCTACACTATATCAAATATTAGTAGAAGTAATTGTACTTTGCCCTTAAACCCAAACTCACTCTTTACCAGTCATTCAACGTAAACAGTGTAGATTTCCCACAGGAAAATTCTTCAATAAAAAATCGAGATATGAGATAGGTAGTAGCAAAAGTGAACCCGTGCCTCATTTTAAGTTTTTTATTGGGGTATATAGCACACTCTGAATGGGCGACTATTGTATGGAATCATAGTTAATGATAGTGAAACTACTTAAAAGCGTGGAACAGGACTTGCAACACTTCACTCAATAAGTGTCGAGGGTTGTGACTCGTTTCTTCGTATTAGGTGGTATTATTCTGTTTAATTGGAATCGGAAGCATTATCATGGGGAAATTGAAATACTCGGATGGGACCACCCCGAAAATCTGCATTGTTGGTGCAGGGTACGTTGTAATGTGTAGAATAAATATATTATTTGTAGAGGGGTTAATTTGGTACAGTTCGACAAAGTTTACAGGATAGATAAATCTTTTGCAATTTTGAAAGGGAAATATATAAACGTGCCATGAGAAAATAGAATCTGCCATGAAAAAGAAGACTTGTGCCATGGCAGTAGATTTGATTTTAGTCATGTTAGGTTAGGTTAAAACGTTGGCGGACGAAATTGATTCGTTCTACAGGTTTGGTTAAATTTTTGAAATACCCAAATGACCAATAACTAACCTAACCTTTGGA
>JAQFYT010003486.1:0-10663 GCA_034694925.1 Ceratophysella denticulata | reverse complement strand
TTACTTCTTGAAAATATCAAAGAATTTGAATTTCAAGAATTGACCAATCATAATCGTACTCCATACACACATACATATACTGATTAGGATTTTATGAGTATTGATCTCTGGCGTCATTTCATCGGGGATGCCCTCGTATCAATCCTGTGCTATTTTGAGATAATACCCATAAACCGCAACCACTCTCCAAAGTATTGCACAAGAACAAGTGTCAGGATCATTTCCACTGTTTACATCCTTAATTTAATGATCAATTCATGTATTTGTATTTATGTAACAGCTGCAGCTCAGTCTTTTTTCCGGTTACCAGTACTCACAAAGCTTCTGAAGGGGTATACAAAGCTATCGTCAACATGAATATTTGGTTAGGTACCTAGTATTGAACAAAATAATTTAATTCAAAGTATTCACTTAATAAATATTCAACATTAAGGTAGGTTGATCAGTTGAGTGATTGAGTGAACTAAAGTTATGCTCAGTCTGGAGACATAATAGGATAATTACTAGACTAAACTTTTAAATTATTAATCTCTGTCTTTGGAATCGGAACTTTAAACTTTTTATTATATACGCTATGATATGATATGGAGTGTCATTTGCTTATCAAGCAGATAGTACTACAAAAGATAATTCAAGCATTTTATTCTTGTAGAACAGGTTTACGGGTCATGTCAGCTCTTCGTACAAGAAACAAGTTACGTCAGAAAATCATATTAAATTAAGTCATGCTAGACTAATAAAAAAGCACCGTCGTCGTGTCCTTTCTGACTGTCACACAACAAGATAATCATTGTCGGGATCAAGATTCTACACGGCCAGGCATTCACTTACTTCGTGTGTAGGTGTTTGTTGCAGAGAGATAACAAGTTTCGTCAGTGATTATCTAATTGTAACATATTCTGTGGTTTATCCGTTCTCCATTTCCTTGGCGAATTGAAATATGAGGGACCTTAAGGATAAATCTCAACCCTGGTTTATTTCTAAACTCTTTTTCGCGTAAGTAATTTATAAATTTGTAATTATAATTATTTGGTATTCCTCGTATTTCCTCCGGTGAGGACACGATCAATTGGTCTTGAACATTGTTGATACTTATGTCCCTAAGTTGATCTTAGCCACGTCAACAAAGTACGAGCTATAGCTACTGACACATGTGTGTTTAGATTCGATCGCCTGTGAAGGATAAGTTGGTGTATCTTTGGGTAGAATAGTATATACCAGCTCAATGCGAGCAAATTTAACACGTCAGTTTCCGTCAGGTTCGCACTTATAAGCATGATTTACAAAGCTGAGGCTGTTTAACGTAAACCACGTTTTTTTTTTACGGCGATTTACTTTATTTGAAAGCAAAAAGCAGGCATAGGTAGAAGCAAGGCTGATCCATTAAAACTATCAGTTGGTAAATATGAATGCTTTAATTTTATTCTAAAAATATGTGCTTAGCTTTCCAATGAGGTATTGTCATGGCCATGAGAAAGAAAATGACCGAAGTTTACTCATTTGGACAGTTAGTGGTTTGTCCAATAGCTAGCATCGGGTTGGAGCATTTAACGCGATCTTGCTAAAACCCTTTTGCATTCCCACAGATGGACACTACCGATCCTATGGCAAGGGAATCAAAAAGTACTGACACAAGATGAAATTCCAAATATTCAAGAAAATGACGAAGTTGGCATTTTGGTTGAAAAACTTGGCACTATTTGGAAAAACGAAGCATTGTGCGGTACTCCTAGCTTGAAAAGAGTACTGCTCAAAATGTTTGGCAAAAGATTCCTAGCGGTACTATTTATAGTATTATTTCAACAATGTGTAATAAGGTTAGTGACGTTGACACATCGATCCAGCCACATAGAACAATCTGAATTCTAATATACAAATTAATTTGTTCCCAGATTAGCCATTCCAATTTTACTCGGACTTTTAATTCGTTATGTAAACGGAGAATACAGTAATAATACTGGATGTGAACTTGCCGCACTATTCATTGTACTTGTTTTTTTAAGCACAATAATTCAGCACAGAGCATGGTTTGCTTTGGAACATATTGGCATGAAAGCGAGAATTGCAGTTACTGGACTTATTTTTCAAAAGGTAAAAATATTTGACGGAAAAAATATCCTAGGAAAATCAATAATATGTGGTAGATTTCATGAAATTACCGGGTTAAATTCAAATGTCGAAATATAGATTTTAAGATTGAATACTACAACCGTCTGCACTACGGGGATCGGTCAACTTACTAATATCATATCAAATGACGTGAATCGATTTGACCGCTTGAGAAATACGCCGTACATTATCACGGTGCCGATTCAGATGTTGCTCGTATGCTTGGTCCTGTGGACATACCTCGGGCCATCCTCCATTGCGGGTATATGTGTCTTCGTTTTAATTGTTCCCGTGCAAGGTATGTACCTAATACATATTACCAACCATTGATTCGATGTCGTGTCTTGTCTAACGCTACTTATTAATGACGATACCGTATTCATAGGTTATCTGGCACGAGAAGTTGGAAAATTGCGCGCTATTGTTGCTGGAAAAACCGATCGACGGATTCGACATCTTGCCGAAGTACTGGGTGGAATACTGCTCATCAAAATGAATACCTGGGAACAACCGTATACTGAAAAAATGACTAAAGCCAGAGGGTATGCTAGGCACATCGTTTAGGGTACGGGGGCTGTCCTAAATATAATGTCAATCTGAGATTCGCGGCTGGGATACATACACAGAGACCTTGCGATGAAGTTTTATTTTGCATTCGAATGGACGGTTAACCGCGGAATTTGAATTTAATCGACAAAGTTATCCTCGTAGAATTTCTTCAAATCTGAGACAGACATTATCTTTGGGAAAGCCCTCGTATATCACCGGTAAATGTACAAGTACCTGTCGTGATTATAGCTTTTATATCTTTCCAGCAAAGAAATGAAGTATATTAAACGGAGAAACGGTATAATAGCGTTGGTTTACAGTCTAGTGGATGTGGCTCCGAAAGCGAGCATTCTAGTGACGTTCCTTATTTACACTTTAATGGGTCGAGTGCTTTCAGCAGAAACGGTGAGGGTTTTGGGTTTAGCTAATGTTTAACAAATGACACAAATACTGATTAAATACATTTGTTTAATCAAACAATAATTTTATTAGGTATTCGTAACGCTCTCGATGTCCAGCATTATTTCAGCTTCAGCTTCAACTTGTTTCCCACAAGCAATGTCTGGGTTCTCAGAAGTCCTGGTTTCAATTCGGCGAATTCAGGTAAAACGTGACGTTTTGACGTCTGGAATGTTAGAGTTGGCTTAAATAATTGAACCATGAATCATGTGGGAAGCTCTAAATTTAAAAATAAATATCGAATTCTACAGAATATTCTCCTATCAGAGGAAAAACAAGAACCTTGCACATCAGCGATCTCTTCGGTTTCAGGATCTCCTGGCATCAATGTTAAAAATCTATCCTCAAAATGGGCGACGGAATCAAACAGCCCAATGATCATAAACGACATTTCATTTAAAGTCAAGTCTGGAGAATATCTTGGTATTGTTGGAGCCGTCGGAAGCGGAAAAGTACATATTTTATATTACAGTAATATTTTAGGCTATTAATATTTTGTCACAGTATGATATAAATTATATTGGAAATGTTTTCAAAAATCAGAGTTCGCTGTTACTTTCCGTGCTCGGAGAAATGTGTTCTGTCAGCGGAACGGTAGAATTAAATGGCAAAGTTGCATATGCACCGCAGGACCCGTGGATATTTACTGGCAGCATTTGTGAGAACATTCTATTTGGTTTACCGTATGACCCTCTGTGGTACGCCGAAGTGATTGAAGCTTGTGCCATGGGTCGGGATTTGAGTCGATTTCAACATGGAGACAGAACGCTGGTCGGTGATCGTGGTTTAAACCTCAGCGGTGGTCAGAAAGCAAGGATTAGCCTAGCACGGTAAGAAACCGTAGCATAAGGACCCAATATTTATGACCCAATATGAAGTAAGAAATCGTTGATTTTGATTACAGAGCTATATATTCCAAGGCGGATATTTACTTACTGGACGATCCACTGAGTGCCGTTGATACCAAAGTGGCAGTGACCCTTATGGAAAAATGCATTTATGGAATTTTGAGGGACAAATGTGTGGTTTTAGTGACCCATCAGACTCAATTCCTGCGGAACGCATCAGAAATCATCAGCCTACAAAACGGTAGCATTTCTACACGGGGTAAATACCAGGATTTGTTTAATGACAAAGAACTCGAAAACCAAAAAGGTAATGCTCAAGAGCTGAGTGAAATGTCAATTGATCAGCTAATAGAAGCTGTTGATGCTGAGGACGATGGAATGTCCAAATCTACAGATGTGTATCAGACAGGGTACCTATTCATGTAATGATACATCCAATAAAATATCGTTAAACCCTTGGATAACGTTATTTAACAATGTTTGTAGGTCACTAGAAACTCCCGTCGCTGAACCTGAAGAAATCCAACAGCTTGGTCGAGTTGAATGCAGCACATACTCATACTACCTTCGATCAGGGAATTCATGGTTGAATCTCAGTTTCATGGCTACCGTCTTAGTTGTAGCGCAATTGGCAATGAGTGGATCTGACGTGTGGCTCAGAAAGTGGTAGGCAATCGAATACTCGCTAAAATGAGTAGGGAAATATATAAACGTGCAATGAAAAAATAGAATCTGCCATGAAAAAGTAGACTTGTGCAACAAGTCTGCATGGTAGTAAATTTGATTTTAGTCAGGTTAGGTTAGGCTAAAACGTTTGAGGACGACATTGATCCGTTCTACAGGTTAGGATAGATTTTTGACATACCCAAATGACCAACAACTAACCTAACCTTTGGAATTATAAACCAATTTTGCTCATTGCAGCATTCCATTTCCTATTCCAAAAGTCTTCTTTTTTATGGCATATTCTATTTTTTCATAGCATCGAAAAATGCCACCAAAAGAATATTGCAACTCAAATATCGATCCAATTAACGCATTCACATATTATTTACAGGACGGACGCCGAGACGAAGAAATTCGCAAATGCAAGCATAGTTTACACTTATAGAAACGACAGCAAAATTGATCAATATCCTCAGCCTGAAGATATGGAAACGGATTTTTTAAAATATTTAATCGTGTACGCAGGAATGATTGGAGGTATTCTATGCACTTCCCTGCTCAAGACAATGAAAATATTTTGCGCTTTCGCTTCATCGTCTGTTCAAATGCATCGAAAACTATTTGAGTCAGTTATAAGGGCTCCAATGCGATTCTTTGAATTAAATTCCACAGGTACGAATATAGTATTTTAGGTGTCAACTTGACAAATAGTCAGAAGCATTCTATTTCTTAGTATTTTGATTTTTTTGTCAAAATTAAATTTATATTGTCACAGGAAGGATCATGAATCGATTTTCAAGCGACGTGGGAATTATGGATGAAGTTCTTCCACAGAGTTTTTATATCATGCTTTCTGTAAGTATTTAAACTGTTCTGGAGGCATCTATGTAAGCAATGCACGAAATGAAGCAAATTGGGAATATTTTGAAATTGATCCACAGGCCGCGTTGGTTTGCGCTGGGTCCGTGGGAGTCATAATGTACCTAAGTCTGCCATTGGTTCTTCCCACGTTTGTTTTACTGCTAACCCTCTTTCTTCTGATGAAATTATACGTTAAACCTTCTTCAACTATAAAACGTCTTGAGAGCACGGGTGAGACTTAAAATGTTAGATAAGTATACAAAATACAAACCCATATTTGATTACTAATGATAAAGTATTGTTTTATAACTTAAATGGTTTCTGTATATCACCGCGAATTTTTGCGATTAAAAGCTAGACAATTTCTTAAAAAGCGTTATTTGCATTTACAAGTCTTAATGACCAGTAATTGACCGCGACCGATAACCCAGTCTTAAGTAAATTATGATAAATCTGATGTTTGTTTTTAGCCCGTAGTCCGATATTTGGCCACGTGTCAACCTCACTCTGTGGACTTCCTGTGATTCGTGCATATGGCGTTGAATCCCAGTTTTACAATCAATTCAAGAGCAGTCAAAATATCCATACGAGAAATTTTTACATGTACCTCACGTCCTGCAGATGGCTACAATTTACTGTTGAATTAGTCACGAATTTCCATCTCACAACTGTTTTGCTCTACATGCTCTATTTCTCCACGAGTACGTTTTCTGACTAATAATCAAAGTTTGAATAATTCTAGAATTGTAATGTAAAGTTTTACTACTTAATGACTATTTGTTCAGGTGCCACTGCTTTCGGTTTAGCTATTGCGTCAGTGCTTACATTTTCTGCCGTAGTGGCCGCTGGAATGACACAAGCCGCGGAGGTGCTCAATAACTTTGTTTCCGTTGAACGTATCGTTGAATATTCAAACTTAGTTTCAGAAGAACCGTCACTGATATCAAGTAAATTGTCAATATTTGATTTCTGCTCATGTTTACACGGGGATTTCCATTGAGTTTTGATTTCTAGTTCCGCGATTGGCTGAAGACTGGCCATCGAAAGGTGAAATTCAAATGAGCAACGTTCAGGTGCTATTTAATGGTCAGAGGGCTCTCAATAACATTTCTCTAACTGTGCGACCGGGTGAAAAGGTGATCTGAAGTTTTACTATTAAAATATGGGAAATATATAAAGGTGCCATGAGAAAATAGAATATGCCATGAAAAAGAAGACTTGTGCAATATAAGTCTGCATGGCAGTAAATTTGATTCTAGTGAGGTTAGGTTAGGTTAAAACGTTAGCGGACGAGATGGATCCGTTCTACAGGTTAGGTTAGATTTTTGAAATACCCAAATGACCAACTAACTTAACCTTTGGAATTATAAACCAATTTTACTTCTTGCAGCATTCCATTTTCCTATTGCAAAAGTCTTCTTTTTTATGGCATAATCTATTTATTCATGGCATCGAAAAATGCCACCCAACTTTTTAATCATACCTGTTGAGGAAGTTTCCCGAGTACATGTTGAAGCTCCGCCACGAATTTGCAGGAATGGACACAGTGAGCCAAGAACGCGGTACGGTGTTCGGCTATTCTCAGTAAGAAAGCGGGATATTGAACTGAAGAATTGTCTGGTACTTTGATATTGTGCAGTGGGGAGTACTTGTAAACGTGTCGGAAGGATTGTTTAGTTGACGTGTCAAGGTATTCACCACCAGGCCAGCTCGGGTCAAGTTGTTCATGGTGGAGTAAATCCATGACCCTGAATCGTTAGAAAAATACGGGTGTCAATTTAACTACCCTAATTTAAAAACGTTTTGCCTCAAACTTGTTGACAAGTTTTGTCATAAGAAAAACGACGTTTTCATCTGTATTCAGCTTTTTAAATCTAAAATCTAACCTAACCTGAATACACTTAATCTAACCTATCCTGGCTTTTCTTAGCTTAAATCACGTAACTAATTTCAATAAAATCAATGAACGACCTGAAATACCGATTTTGACTTTGGGCAAAGCTTGTCAAAATTTAGGGCAAAACTTGTTTAATTTAGGGAAGAAAAATATTCATTAACCTGACCTCAAATGTGAATATCAGCGACAACGTTAAGGTAATACATATAGCACTTGTACCCACCCTTCATCGGCTACAACGATACGGTACAGATCTGGTCGTTGATTGGCTGCTGCCGCTACAAGAAAAGCTCCGTCCGCATTTCCGTAAAGGCACAGCATCTCGGCGCAAGTGTACCGGTTCGAAATCAACCATTCAGCAGCAGCTGGAAATAGCAACACGGAAATAATTTAAAAAATGACCATGCAATATTAACGTTAAAGCGTAAAAATTCAATTTACTTTCAAAATCTTCCAAGCTATTTTGTGGATTCCGAAGATCTTTAGGAATATCAACTAAAGCCACGACCCCGTTCATGTTTTCCAGGAAAACGGTATTGGAAATACGAAAAAATGCGCTATCTGAAGAGCCAAGTGCTGTGAGGAGCATACAGGGATTCCCTCCGTCAAGCTTCATTTTCTGAAGTATTTATGAAATACGATACACGTTAGATATAATTAATATTGTAATGCTTCGTACATTCAGAATTTGTATTTGTATATTTGTTTAACGCTGCAGTACCTTCTTATGACAAATATACATGATAATCGATTTAATTTTATCGTTGTTCGGAACTTCTACGCAAGTTATTGTGTACTTCTTGGAGGGCAGCCTTTCCTTATAGGTCAGGTCGAGCTGTTGGCGAAAAAATTTGGTCATGCTGAGGCTAATACGCCAATAAGCCAGGGTCCGAATATCAACCCGTAAAGTTCGAATTTAAACGTGATTATACGCTTACAGTATTAGGAAACTTTCCCTCTTGTTTTGGCTTGCAGCCACAGCCTGAACAACGGTTTATTTCCTGAAATTAGGAAAACTAATTTTAATTTTAAATTATTTTGATTAATTAACGGCACGTGCGCTATCTACAGCATGGTATGGAATAGCACATATGAATTTTAGACTGTCACTAACCCGCAGTTCTTTTTCAGTATACTCATGCTCAAGATCAATTCTAAAATTTGCTTCCGGGGTCAAAAAATCCTGAAAAGAATAGTAGCATTCCGGAAACTTTGGATTTGCTCGTATTTCCGTTATGGCTCCATATCCCGGCAGAGCGCACTGTTCAATGGGCTCACACGTGATCGTGCTCCAGATCTGGAGGGTGCTGGAGAGATGCCAACGAAAATGCACCAGCATATAACCGCTGTAAAGAGTAAAAAATTAACAGAAAATAAACTTTAAAACTTGATTTTTTCTTAAATCTGTATGCCAAAATTCGTAATTACATCCCAGATTCACTCACCCATACGCAGCAACACAGTCCACTAATTCCTTATCCGGATGTTCCGCTATTAGATCAACCCATGAAGTTTCTTCAGGTTGGTTTATGTCAAACACAATTAACCGGAAATTAGGTGCATTTTTGTTAGTTCGGAAAAACAGTAAAGTGTCACTGCAGTGGACGTACTGTTAAGAATTTCAAAAAATATCAATTAAATAAAGGAATATTCGAAAAAAGCATTGTGCCACACAATTTTACATGGTACTCGGCGTCAGGGTTAGGTATGATCGGTAAGAATTTCGGTAACGGTTTCTTTCCATCCTCTTCCCATTTCTTGATATCCATGTAATACACGGCATTGTTCTTGCAGTCCGTAGTCGGTGTGATGAGAAGGTATTGACCGCCATATGTCACGTAGGAGGGTCTGGAATATGGATACTAATTTCGTCAGTTGACATTACTGTATAAAATGAATCGGTCAATTTGCCGAGAAATTCGCTCCATTACCGAACGCTTACATCAACATATTCGGATTATTCGGAAATTCCGAAATGACTATATCATCTTCTTGATCCGTCCCAATCATGTGGTAGAATAGCATCTGATTGTGTACTGGTATGTACAAGTAGTTGTCAATGTCTTGTCGATGGATATATGGATAACACTGTAAAAATATATGTCGTATTATCGATTACATTATCTCAGTATGAAATGAACATTAATTGGCTTCGGTTTTATTACAAAATTGAAACTCCAGTCAAATTTGGAATATTGCAGCTTATGGATGCAATCAGCACGTCCCGGATTTAAACATTTGCGGTTGACGCTACCCTAGCAAATGGCGCCGAAAGACCACAACCCTCCGTAAGATACGTTCAACATGTAATATATGCTTGCGTCAGACTTTCCAGCAATTTATCACTTATTCATGGGTCACGGGATCGAAAATTACGAAACTGGAAGATTTTAACGAAAAAGTGTTGCATCCGAAAGCTAACTTTACCAATTTGGCGGGAATTTTGAGCTCGATAAATAAACCTATTAAAACGAGTGCGGAAATTTTCTTACTGCGTAGAAAACTCCCGTGTTGTCTGCGGTAATGGCCAGGGTCGTGAACTTGATTTTCTCGAGCATATCGACAATGGTATTTTTGACCTGGAGAGTCAGCGGGGAGAAGAAATATGCCGTATGCCAGTCATAGTATTGACCACGATTATTGACTGTAAATGCAAGCATACTTCCATCTTCGCTAATCGACGTTTCCTGGAAAAATACTTCCTCCTTCCGAGTCGTACTAAACTGTCGAGGTGACAAGAGGATTCGAGCATCAGTTTTCATTGTACTTGGACCGTGGATCCATATATCTCTGAAAATGTAAGAAAATGGCGTTATAGAAAAACGAACCGGTGACATTCAAAAAAGTTTTGCCCAAGAAATGAGTACGTTTATCCAATTTTGTTTCGATTTTGGTAACCGAAGTTAAAAATTCGGACAAAAATAAGAATTTAGTGGACAAAATTGAAATTAATATTGAAAATTTACTGCTGCAGATGTCCATTACTGCTAAAGTAAAGACAGAGTCCATTTGCGATTGTTATAGGACAAGAAGAGCTTTGAAACTGATGCTGCTGCTCCATTAGTTTGTTCAATTTGAAATATTGAGAACAGTGTTCTTCCAAATGATTTTTGAATAACATTGTTTGTCTGTCAATATTGGTTTCCAAATTGATCGTTTCCATCCAATTATACGGATCTGAAACCTGGGAATTGACATTAATTGTAAACCAGTCACATTAAATATCTTTAAACGTTTAATTTTATTCAAGGTAATTAAATGCAAAATTTAAATT
>JAQFYT010003485.1:0-10663 GCA_034694925.1 Ceratophysella denticulata | reverse complement strand
CTCTAGGTGCCCCATCAGCCTTCAGTCATCAGACCTCCACCGAGTGCCCCATGGTTTTAAGCCGGAGAGAAGACTCGCGATATCTCTCGCTGCCAGTCTGCCCTGAAAGTACTCATACTAATTTCCTCGCGGGAACGGATAGGCGCCGAGGATCAATCACTGATCAACTCCCTGTCTGCACGCGCCTGAGCCGCAAGCAACTGCATCCTTCATAATCTAGTAATGAGTCTCTTCTTGGGACAACTTAATTTAATTTTGGAGTGATCACGAGAGACGCCTACTTTACGTCGCGTTTAGCAGCTTCTCTAATGTGATCTCAATGACTGGTCTAGCCGAGAGCCGGGTAACCGGGGCTGCGTTGTGCGTGGTGGGCGTGTGTTGTGGATGGCTGGTGGGAAATGACTTTTTGATTTTCCCTGGCGCAACGTGTCACCCCAGGGTCGGGTGACCGCGACCGGGGGTTGGTTGTGGGTAGTGGGCGTGTGTTGTGGATGGGTGGTGGGAAATGACTTTTCGGATTTGACTAAAACACGTGTTACCTCCGACCAGGCGGACCAGGGGTAAAAATCGGTGCAGGGGTGGTCTTTGAAAAAGGATTAAAAAAATAGAAAAATAATAATCAGATCCACCAAGTGAGACTTAACACTTAAAAGAAACATGATTATAATTTACAATCATTATAGGCCATGCAGCTTTTAAGCTTCCACTGCACTGTTGAGCCTCGTGACAAGGGGAATACCAAAGAATTGTGTGGGAGTAACATATAAAAAACAGTGCAGTGGAAGCTTTTCATGCTTGCGGCCACGCAACTCTATTCGGACTACAATCTGTCCACCAGTAAGTCGTAAGTTAATAGTTAATTCATTCATAGTGGACCTCATCTCAAGGGGCGCAGATACATGGGAATCTCGCAAGCACAGTGTGCATTTGAGAGCCGTGAACCAGGAACAGAATAAAAATAGGACTGCTACCCATGCTGGCATGTTGGTCTTTTGTTTGCTACCCGTGCTGGGGTGTTGGTCTTTTGTTTGCTACCCATATATTCCTTGTCCGAGCCGAAATACATATGTAGAAAGGATAGGCAGGACAGGAGATGTCTGGGTTCCGGGGGAAGACGGGGGCCGACGCGAGGGAAGGAAGGGTAATAGGCACATAGGGGCGAGATGCCTCTCCCGTGCCTTCTCGCCACTCGCCACGGCCAAGCATAAGCAAAGCCACTGCCCTATATGTGAGGCAGGCAGGTTGAGGAAGCAGAGGCCTGCCTGGCGGTAAGCCCAAGCCCACAACTCCAGCCAGAAGAGAAGAGACGCGACTACGTCCGCCGAAGATATTATTGTTACATTCAATTGGAGGAGTCGACACTAGTGCTGGTAGTGCTATAGCTTCCTTCTCCGTGGAGTCATTGTGCTGACATTTTACTTCTAATTTCTGCGTCTTCCTGCCTTCCCGGCCCAACGTCCGCAGGTAATCCTTGGTACCTTCTCGCGCCTCCTTGTCCACCGCCCTGTCTGGCCCATGGCAGTTCTATGTCACCCGTTATAACCCGTCCTAACCTCAGTTCCCTCAAGGACAAAGGTTTCTCGTTTGACTGTAAGGTTAAACCGCAAAATTGATATAATTTGAATTTCCCGGCATCTTAATTGTAGAGTTTGATTCATTACACCTTGTAATTATAAATTAAGTATATATAGATCATTGGGTATCTTGTATGTCAGAGGTCGCGGCACGAGCACAAGAGACTCTTGTCAAAATGCAAAAGTACGGGTGACGGGTGTCGGGTGGGTTTGTTCCATTTTTTGTTTTTGCACGCTTACGCTGCTCTCAAAACTCGAGATGCCAGGGTTATTGTTGATTGTTCTTGTTCCTTCATCCCTTGTTCTTGTCACTTGTTCCTCGAGTAGTGTCCAGTTTTCTTCATTTATTTGTAATACGAATACCGTTAGTAACTACAACAGGCGCAGTTTACAATTATGTTGTTCTCCCGAGTTCAAAGTTGAAAGTTAGTTTACTAATTATAAACGCATACAACATAGCACATTTGACATTGCTGGAAAGGTTGATTCATAAGCAATCGCGTATCGCGTGCGTATAGCGTGGTCCTGGGATATTTGTCAAATAGTTCAAACGTAAATGCAATGTCGAATGTAAAATCGATCAGACAACAAAAACAAAAACATTATGCATTACCTATCCCTGTCACCAGTGACGGAAGAAACTTGAAGCGTGAGCACAGGAACTAAGTGATAAGTACTTCAAACATAATTAATGGTCAAGATTACGCGTAATAGCTTGTCACTTTTAATTCATCAGTTTAAACTCATCCGATTGTTGTCACGTGTGAAATTTATAAACAATACTCACACTTAACTTACAATGCAATTATTGACTTGTTAGGTAGGTACTTATCGATAATTCATTAAAGAGCGCACTTTTAATTATTATTCACAGACGGTAGCTGTAATACTGTAATCTCAAGCAGAACAGTTGGGAATAAAATCCCTGGTCATTCGGTGAAGGAATCCAAAATGGCGAGTAGGATGGACAGAAAAAAGAAGAAAAAGAAGCAACAGCAACAGGCGACTTCGAGTTCGAGTGATCGGAAGTCAAATGGAAATCGTCAGGCTCTCATCTTCAACTCTTGTGTCAACTGTGAAATCCCATTGGACAACGGAACAACAAAAGTTGCGGAATTTATGCTCTCCTTCTCAGAGAGCAAACGAACATTCTCCGTACTCGAGGCCCTCACTTCAGTTTTTGAGTTGTCCAATGATTTGGACAAGGATATTTTCCCTATTCTCACGACTAAGAATCTAGTGATGTGTCCACAGGTACAGCTACTGAATGTTACTTGTATTTTTTATTTATTTTATAAATAAAAATATAAAATTAGCCATCTATTCCTGACACCTAATTCAATTTGGGATTATTACTGTTTGAACTTGAATAGTGTGCAACTGTGTTGGCTTCCCTGTACAAATCATACGTGGAATTGATGCAGATGTCCAAAGGCAGTGCTAATATTTGCAAACTGATTCGAAAGGCTGAGGTAAGTTTATTAACTTCTAACTCCTTTATGTCGGTCGTCTGTTAATTCTTGACTATTCGTGTTTTTTAAATGCGGAATAATGTCAAAACTTTACTAAGACTCTTGACTATTTTGGCTTTAAATTAATATATGAATATTCCCGATTCGTAGATGTGGCATGAAAAGAAGGGAGACCTACTTTTGAGTTCGGCAGCTGCAACCCAAGAAGAGGACGACGACGAAGATGAGGACGAGGATGAAGATGATGAGAATTCGGAATCTGACAGTGACGCCGAGTACGACAAGAAAGTCAACTCTATGCTCAAGGAGACGGAAACCAAATCACGAGCTCGTAATGGAAACAGTACACCCAAGAAACGAGGGCGTAAGAAAGCCTCCGTAACCCCGTCCCCGACCGGGAAGAAGGTTGGTCGACCATCAAATGCATCGAAAGGAAAAACTCCGAAAAAAATTGCTAAGACTAATAATGGTATGTGAGAGAAGTATTCTACAAATTAAGTTATTCGATGCGTTGGACAATTTGTAGTAGTAGCATTGACTCCATTTAAGTACATTATTCTATTCTACAGGTGACAGTTTTGAAATGAGTTTTGATGAATCTGAGGATGCTGATGAGGATGATGACGAGGATTATGGAAAGAAACGAAAGACACCACGGGCTTCCGGAGATCGTGGAAGAACACGGCAACGAAATTCAACTTCCTCAGGTCGACGCAGAATTCGGCGACGACCCTCACAAACTCGAGAGGATGATTACAAATGTCAGGAATGTGATCGAATCTTCAAGTTCGAGTGCCGTCTCATCAAGCATCTTCAGACTCATGACAGTGAGAAGCGGTTACCCTGCCACCTGTGTGACAAATCCTTCCTATACTCCTGGATGTTGGAGAATCATGTGCTTGGCGATCATCAGAATCAAGTTCCGGATGAGTGCGGGATCTGTGGACTCACATTCTTTCGGGAAGACATTTTCAAGAGTCATTTCTGTGTCCCCAAGGCCGAGCAGGAGGCGGAGCGAGAAATCCGGGGTCATTGGTGTCGACTCTGTGGCAAGGGATTCAGCAAATTAGCTCATCTAACACTCCATCTCCGCTCTCATGAGGAAGACAAGGTAAGTCATCGATATTAGTTTTATGTTGTATGATTTGATTTGATTTGATTTGATTGGCCTTTATTCGAGTGTCGGAATGAGTTACAGCATATTCTTAATCTAGTTGCCTAAATCAGAAGGTACAAAACAGTCAAATGGCTATTTCAGCTAGTCTCCGCTCATTGACACTTTGGTTGATATACTCTTATTGTATTAACTAGGTAATAAACTTAATTATAGGAATTTAGACTTAATTAGGGCTACTTAGCACACGGCGTGTTACAAGATAGTCAACAATAGATTTTTTGATTGGTAAATTCTTGGAATTCAAATTTTTTTTGATATTTTAAAGAATTTTAAAGAAGTAAACAAACAGTAAACAACTACAGGGCGAGAACGCGACGGTGCCATGGTTGCCATGGCCACACAGGCTAGTAACCATATAACCATCCCGAACACTTGTCCTGCTGCGCGTCCTTTCCAAAAGCTGCTGATCTTCAGTAAATATGGAAGAATTTCCCTTATAAGAAAAAAACGACAAAAAAAATCTATTCCCGGAAGTGTGAAAAAGTCATTTCTGGAATCCAGAAGCTCTTCACTTCTACCTTCAATCCCTCCCTCCGCTTATGCATAATACATTCCGGATTTAAAGAAATCCTTTTCCCGACTTCAATTGGGCCAAGAGCCAAAATCAGAGGGTTATATTGTAAAGGCAAATGGGTCAAGTCAATTGTCACATTTTGAGTGAGGCGTAATGGAGGAATGAGGGTCATTGGAATTGTATGACATTTCGGAGAAAAGCTCAGGAAGAAAGTCTCGTGGAGGGTTTTCTGATGAAGTGCTTGAGGATTCTAGAGATAAATATAACCCACAGAATCACATGCTTAGTTTTTAGGAGAAAGAAATAGAGTCACCCTGGGACTTGCCTATGGAAAATTCCTACCCTTATCGTGTGTGCTCTACCTTCCACCGGCATCGCCACAACTCAGTGCAGGGTAGAGTACCCGCTATAACGTTACCGGGAAGAATGGTATGTTGGTTTTGAGGCCTATAGGCACTTTCACTTCTCCGTCGTCTATGGAAAATTCATTTCACATGATCCAAGCCTTCTCGACCCATTTTCTCTCCCCCAAACAGCTCTATTCTCCCAACACCAAAATTCCGTGGTAAAAGCCTTGTCTAATACTCCCACTTCCGGCTACAAACTCTTGTAACCATGTAAGTGGTTGGGTTAGTACGAACTGGAGTGCCTGCTGTTTTTCTATTCTTTATACCAAACAGTCTATTTCAATGCCAATTAAGAGTTACAGGTTATACCTGAATTCTTGGAATACTAGTACATTGATTTGGGAATGCCGAATGATATGTCTCAAGTAATCAAGTAATCAAGCAAGTGTGTCGTGTGTCTCGGTCGACATAAAATTTTACAATTGAGCCTTTGCGACATTTCTAACACGTGACATAAATCTAAGCGTCGGTACGTACCAAGATTTTTACACAAATAATCCTTCGTACTATTCAGTTTGTAATCTTTTGAATATTGGTGTTGTTCAATGGTAATTAAATGGGGACCGAGTTCCGACTGGGACCTATTGAGCAAAATCGTATTTGATGGGTCAAAATAGGTAGCTAAAATGAAAAGCAAATAGAATAACAGAAGTTTCAGCTCTTTTTCCTAGTTTTAAATACGGATTCCAAATCTCGACCATGTTCCCTTACACGCCATGACAACGGCACAGCGACCCGTCTCTTGCAGGAGCGGACGGATAAAGTGAACTGTGATCCCCAGCGTTCCTTTGAGAATATCCAATTTAGTACTGGAAATAGAACACGTTAGCTGGAGTCTTACATTAGATGAGGCTACCTTATGAATATGCGGAACGTAACTGAAGGATGGGTCGCTCTCGGGATGTCGCCGACAGCTGAGGCCGCCCACTAAGATCATCAACTGCTTTCTACGCGATGGCTTTGACCTAAAAGAGATCTCTCGATAAATAATGATAATGTCTCTTATAAGCGTCAATATTGAATAGCATACATCCCAGATTTCCAATAAAGTTATGGAGTTTCTTATACCCTTCAGCAAGAAAGTTTTTTTAAAAAAAAATGAATCTGAACAGGAAAAAACGCAGACGAAGAGCACCAGGATTAGTTTTGTGTACAGGAGAATAGGAAATACATACAAATTCGTGGGAGTTGTCTTCCGGCTATATATTTCCCACTCGGTTTTTCCAAAGATCATGTCCACAATTGGTATATATACCTATAGCTGTGGAGATACGCACAAGAGAGGTTGTATGTTAGTCTATTAGCTGGATAGGAGACTTTCTGAAGCATCTGAACTGAATTGGAGTGGATCTTTCTCCATGAACTCAACTAACCAGAACTTTCTTTTATTTTCTCAACTGAACTCAACCTCACGTCGTCGTTTTTCTGCTCCGTACTTTGTTCATACACACATACATATACTACGCAACGGACGACGACGTATAGGAATTGTTTGTTCTACTTGGACTCTCAGTCAGCCTTGGAACTCAAAGCATACCAGACCGTCCTCAGCTGATGTCTAAATCAGAAAAACTGGAACTGACTTGTTCTTCCGGACAATCCGGCGCCTTTTTGACTCGCGGGAACATTTTTGTCCTGAATGGTCTACTTGCTTGGATTACCCCGACTTACCGTCTCGTCATCTGTCCGTGTGCCTTAAAATTTATTTGACGTCCTTTCACCAATACGTTTGCGTATATGTTGGATGTATTTACCAGCTATTGACTTTTTAAATACAACCTTAATTTACACAAGCTGATTTCTTTGTCATGATCGGAAATAAGGATTTTGAACGACTTTGTCTAGATGCTAGACTGATCTGTACGAGTATTGGACAGAACAGACACGGATGATAAGAAAGTTCGAAGGATAATCGTGGATATATGATTCTGGTGGTGCTATTTGAGCTTGTCAAGGTATAATTGCTTATAATCCCCGAATAACACGTGCAATCGTTCAGAACTGTCAACTTTGATAAAGGTTAAGGCTGCAGGACTACAGTAAAGTGTTTATTCGACGCTCGAACCGGGATTCTTTGTCCGAATGAATTTTTTTATATTGGTGCATTATACTGCCTTGGCCTGTACTAGTTTGTTTGCTTTCACCTGCATTACTCAATGTCGTTTGCACGAGTGAGATGGACTTGAGGAGGACTTGGATGAGTCAAGTCTTGCTTCAGCGTATGCAAGTGCTTATTTCAAAGCTTGTTAAGTTCATGTATCGAATTCAGCAATTTCAATAAATATGCATTTAGGTAAATACAGCTTGTGTTGTTTGTTACTATGCACTACAACACACGCTAGGGAAGCAAATTACCAAAAACTCTTTCAATGAAAAACTGAAATCATCCCTTGTCCGAAAATTTCGCTCATATTTCTGTGTCCTCTACTCAACCCTCTCGTTCAATTGGAGTTTCTCGTGTTGTAATAGTAAAAAGTACAGAGATGGTTGATGACTTTTCTTCCGCAACTTGAATATGATAACTTATAACAACGTGCGGCTAGGCAACTCCATGAAAACATAACCTTCTGGAAAAAAATGCTTTAAAGAAAATTGCACCTCTCGCCCTCCAGGATTCCGCAACAATAGGGTTCCGATGATTGGGTCACGGTTCACGGTAGTGAACGGTAGTGAATATATTTTCTCACCGCCAAGACGTCTTTACAAAAATTTCTTTCAAATTGCTTGCAAAGGTTTATCCGCATGTATGGAACAAATCCGTTAACGCTTGGGCAAATGAGGAGGCCGATTTTTTTTTGCGAATCTGAGCTCTGCCCAACGTCCTATCGTCCTGTTACATTCCACCAGGCTGGAGAAAGCTTCCAATCCCGGATGTGAGATGTGAGGCATGGGCCGAGGCTGGGAAAAAAGGCAATCTCGACCCCATGGAAGAGAGATGTTAAGTGGAGATGATGATGATGAAGAAACGGGAGGAGGGCGGAGCAGAACCCGCCGAAATCTCTCTTGAGGAATGGGACAGGCTCATCAGAGGCGACAATTCTCGGCTTTCCTCGCTCAGTCGTGCATGCATCATATCCTCCTCCAACAACAAACACACTCACACCCTCTCGCTACCAAAATATTCCACGACAATTCCTATGATACGGTCACTACGTGTTCCAAATTCCGAAGAAATCGAGCGAACAGAAGTATCTGCAAATAAATATGTAGCCCGACAAACCAGTATACACCTAAGTACGTATACAGATACTCCGGTAGGGAATTAAAAATACAATTCGCTGACTTCCGGTCCTGTTACGTTAAATTAGGTTTGAGGTTTGCTTGTCTTAATTTGTTCCATGGCACTATGTATTATATATTCAGTAATGTATTTAGCTCATTTTCAGTGTTTACACATGCTATTTTGTCGCGCTAGTTTTTGCCAATGTTATTTTTAACAGACTTTCTTAAGCGCTATGATTTGGGCCCAGAGGTCTCTTTCCAAGCTTCTTGTTACGGCGATTAGATATTTCAATCATGTGATTTCTTAATTTCTATAAAATTTGCATTAGAATTATATTTTCGCAAAACGAAGTTTGTGTGCAATGTCCAATTATTGTCGTTTGTTATATTTGTGTCTGTCAGAATCGTCACGTGTGGTGTCTCGGAACTCGGAAATAGGGCACGAGGAGAAAGCGAGAGAGTTTGGCCTTTCCATTGTGTTCACGAAGTGCTAATGCAATAAACCAAACGGGAAAAGTCATCCTTCTCCCGTCATCCTCACTTCCTCATGCTTTTCCCAGCCATAATAATGCATACAGCTTTTACCCATATTGTCGTTCGTATTCGCATGTACACAGTACATTGTATCTACATACTAACTGTACTTTTCATGTCAGCAGCTTTTTTGAAATTCGAAACAGCTACCGTTCATTTCTAAGTTCATTTCAGGCATGCATTTGTCTGCCTTTGCACTAGGTCAATAAATGCACTGAACATTGAACACGAACGTTTCAAATTCGGATTCGAAGAAAAAATGAAAGTTTAACTTTCACTCAACCCGAAGTTAATTTGCCTCCGTTGGGCGGAATGAATTAAAATAGAATACAAAATATATACAAATACAATGGGCCTATAGATTTACGCAATGACTAGAAAAACTAAGTAGGACGCCATCACCACGACAGTTTATTCTATTGTTCCTGAAAAAATTATTGTCCTGTCACCGAGGCCTCTGCAATAATTAAAATACTATCAAAACGAGTATAGATCGAGTATGTTGTTGGGATGGCTTGCAGAAACTATTTAGGAACATAGTGACAGTTACTAAGCAAGCTCTAAGTTCGATATGCGTGTGTCTGTCAGTTCTAATTTAGAAACATCGTCAGCATCCCCAAACTTTGAAATAAATAACAAAAAAAAAACACTGTTTGAACTGAAAGTTTTTTTACTGTGTTTATTTTGGATGAGTTCCAAAACCTAATTTTCCGTAAATACAAACTATACAAGGAGGGTGACAAAGGAGTTTTATATGTGACTCTGTACGTCGTGGCTCTCGAGGTACAAGTTAATTATTGATGGGGAATTTGTGTCAGTTGTGCTTTCTTGGAAGATCCATGAGCCTGTGTGTATGGACTCCCTACCGTGAAAGTTTGGAGAAAACGGTTGGCTTTGATTTATTGGTGCTTGAGCCAGGAGACAAATTGTGTCCTCGTCCTCGGCTTCGCTGTTCTAACGACCATAGCTGTATCTATATATCGACACGGACTCAGTTTGAGATCCTGAGATCGTATACTTTTACCCAACCTAACCTTGTCAGCCATAGTGCCTGTGTTATATTAGATTAGGAAGACCAATGCGATCATTTAGATCACAGGCTATATCACAACTGGATATAGTTACTGTAGTAAGAGACCACTTCATAAAGGAATACTTATCTAGTACTCAAAGAGTCCAAGGTCCTCGTGGAACAGAAGTGGGAACGCCTCAATGGTCCCACACTACGCCTTTATCTCCTTTATCGTCTTATTCTCAACTTAAACCCTTCTTAAATACGCTGGCTCTTCTATTTGGATGTTATCTTGAGACTCTCTGACGAGTCAGTCGGCTTGACAATTGACAACACTTATTTAAGACTTGAAACACAGCCTATGGATTACGTATGACTTTTTTGTATGGTTCAAAGGCGTGTTTCGAGTTCATAGAGTCTGCAGATGCTGATAGAGGTTATAGTGTTTTGCTGACTTTATCAACATACCATTTGCTTTGCACTCCGTATCCAACGATATCTGTAATAATTGACACAACTGACGAAACTTTTGAATACATAAAATTAGTACAAACAATTTTTATGTTTAATCTCTATGCTGGTTAATGCAGTCAGATGCAATCAGATGCATAACTGAAAATAACTGTTTGATACCCCACATCCAAAAAAAAATAATAATTAGCAACTTTAATCAAGCAAAAAGTTATCGCCCAACGTGGGGCTCGAACCCACGACCCCGAGATTAAGAGTCTCGTGCTCTACCGACTGAGCT
>JAQFYT010003484.1:0-10665 GCA_034694925.1 Ceratophysella denticulata | reverse complement strand
GGGGGAGACCAGCAATACTTTTTGTTGATACCTAGCAAAACAATGGAATAAATTTCAAATCAAATCAAAATCAAATCCATAGATATCAGCTTAGCTTGGTTCAACAAGTTTCGAAAATAGTTTACCTTATGCCTTCAAGAATAATCATAATTCATAAAACCTCACTTGAGCGATGACGAAGACGAACACGATGCCTCTGGCAGGATTATGGCGGTATCAGATTATGCCAGACAGTATTCATACTACAATTCAACGTTTGCGTAGTAATTGTATGAACCTACCCAAATCTTACTCGCATTTAAATTATGCCTGGCCTGATCAATTTAAATCAAAAATCTTATAGGAATCTGGATTTCAGTTCAGGTTACAAACATTTGTTCCGTCATCCGCTCATTTAAAAAACAACAGACAGTAACTTATTTCAAGTAATGACTCCAGATTGTACCTATTCCTATTAGCGTAATCTAATCAACTCTATATTTCAGTTTGTTCAATCCCAAAGCTTGATGACTCGGAAATGTGCTTCCCAGCGCTCCATATATCTAAGCTAATTCCTTATGATTTTCCACTCACACTCGAATGCCGTCGGTCTGATCCTCGTAATTTAATGAGACATGGTATTTTGCCTATAGAGCGCAGTTGATGCCGAACGTGGAATTAAACTTGAATGATTTAAAACACATGATTTTTCTGGGTATATAAAGTACTTAACTCAATTTTCGGATTACCGGTTCTCGACTTGTCAAAGACGAGAGTTTTAAAAAATGTATGTGGCGAAGGAACCAAGGGTTTTATCAGAATTGGAGGAAGGAAATGTTCCCCGCATAAGTGTATAGGCGAAATTGTAATTTGAAAAAATGCGAATATCCTCCGGAACTAGAGAGTATGTATGCAGGTAGAGGTAGATACATATTTCGTATTTACTGTTCCTATCAGTCTTACAACTAGAGTTCGAACGAACACGTCCGGAAGAACACATCACATGGGAATTGGGAACACGGAATCTGGAAGACCATGTAAAATAAAAACTCGAAGCGAACTAATAATTCAATCACTTTTCTTGACTTCTGCTTCCACTTTTCAAATACATGCGAACGCGAAGCGAATACATGGGAAATAACCCGAGATTGTCTGGTCTCTGGTCCAATTCAATCCTGAGAAATCGAACTAAACATTACAAGTACTTAGGTTCGTGCCCAATCGTAATGAAGAAAATAATCGCGCATTGTGATAATGGAATCTGCAATGAGAAATGGAATTCCACACCAAGGCTGCCATGGAAGTTAGGTTAGGTTAAAAAGTTGGTGGAATAAATTGATCCATTGTGATTGTAAAGCTTAGGTCAATTCTTCGAAATGCCCGTTCGAGCACGCAAGTACATATATCAAAAGAACAAAGAACTAACATAACCTGTTCTGGAATGGAAATGGGGAAATCTCCTTAGAGTATACA
Organism: Ceratophysella denticulata; assembly: GCA_034694925.1. Lineage (NCBI taxonomy): Eukaryota > Metazoa > Arthropoda > Collembola > Poduromorpha > Hypogastruridae > Ceratophysella > Ceratophysella denticulata. Next base: position 9,213 of record JAQFYT010003484.1, on the reverse strand, counting down.
CGCTAGGCACTTGGCACCGAGCGAAAGCGAGGTAAGTACCTATTTTTGTGTACGCTAAGGCAGCCTCCCACAGGGCAAAATTCACTTTCTCAGCGGATTGGCTATTTTTCTAATGCATCGAACGCAACGCTGTCACTTTTCCGAACTCCTATCCGTCGTAAAGGGAAGGCAATGAAATTGAAAGTATCAATTCAATAAGTAGGTATCAACTACCATAAGCATTTGCCTGGTCAGAAGTAATATTACTTAAAAAAATCAAAAATACATACCTTGGAATGGAAGATTAATAGGGTTTAGTTTATCCTGATTTGCTTCTAAGTCCAGGATTTGGTAAGTCACTGTTAGTGAAGGCCTGTGAAAACGTGAATAATGGAATTAATCACAAAACTAACCACCTAATTCTAAGATGGAACCAGGAACTACAAAGTTCGTCCCGGGTTCCACAAAGGACAACTCATGACTGACCCTTCTATCTAGCTCTTCCAGACAAAGTCAATACTCTTACGGTAACTATACTCTTACTTTTATATTTCGATTGCATAATACGTAATAACCGTAATAACATAACATTACGCAATAAACAATATACAGGTAATTAGAATTTTACAGCAAAAAGAAATCAGTTTAGGTGACTTTTGATGCTTCTTGTTATTCTCAAAAACTACATACTTAATATATATTGCAAAACTTAAAACCCCAGATTGTCACGGTTGATCGTTCAGTCATCGGACGCCCGGTATTTACGGGACTTGTGTCTTATGTCTGTCATCTGCATCGATTATCAAACTTCTATTCTAAAAAATCTCCGGCTAATTTAGGCTAGATTACTTCAAAATCAATCAGCATGTGCTTGAAAAACCTACCTAACCTTCACCTACTTGAACGGAACTGAATATGAACATATCTGTAATCTGTAATTATATTCATGCATTGAATCTGTTGTGAATGATTACTGTCAATCTGCTCTGTACCGTTTCGGTTAAATCTAATTTAACTCCAAACACTGGCTAATAAAATCAGGAACTACGACATAATCTTTACTATGAGAATAATTACAGAAACAATCATTAAATACAAAATACGTAAACAAGTCCAACATCACATCAGACAGACAACACAGCGCAACGCATCGTACTTACGCTATACGTTGTACGTGCACCTACGTCATACGTGAATGTGTAAGTTGTAAGTTAGGTTAGAAGTTACGAAACGACAATACAAATAAGAAAAATCACTGAAAATATTGAGTGAAAGGTGTACGGAACGGTAAAAGAATGTGAGTGTGGAGATTCTAAACTACTTACAAATTAAACGACACGACACACGACGGGTGACGACGGATAAATGATAAAATTCTGAATGATTGGATTTTGAACTTCAAATTACAAAAAATTAAGAACTCAAGTAATTATGCTTACCATTGACCATGTAAGGTCAGCAGAATTAGTACCGCGAGATGCAGCAGAAGAGCAAGTACGCATAAGACACCTTCAACCTTGTGTTTATATCTTGTGCTTCGGGGTCAAGGACTCCTCCACTATATTCGTTGTAGTTCGGTTCGTAGTTAGCTTCTTTGAACGAATGTCAATTAATAAATGACCACCATGAATGACGGGGTACTAGGTGTCACCTGTCCAATATTTCTGCTCCGATCACTGACAACTGACTGATTAACGAGGAAGGAGCTCAAATGTCAAAAATCCAAACACGAACAACAACAATGAACGGTAACGTAAAGATGAAAGGAAAGTCAAAAGCAAAAAAAGAGAAGAGACCAATTTCTGATTGCCGATATTTTGGTTTGGATTTGGATTGGAATTGAATGCAAACTTGACTCGACCGCGACACCATCTCTTGCTGGGTGTCAGGTGGAGATAGAGTACAGGGCGTTCCACATCAAGTGAACTCGAATCTCTTAAAATCCCTAAAGCTGCTTCCTGTTGACTCCCATCTACATTTCCACCCCGTTTAATTGAAACGACGAATTTTAAATAATACCTGAATATAATTTAATCTGCGATAACCAAACCATTCGTGCATTTCCATTGATTCTGCACCTCTAGTATTAATAGGCTGGCGAACAAAATTCTCGATCCATTCTCGATCTGTGTTTTGATTGTGAGCGGAAAGCGGAATACCCCTCGCTATACTAATTTAGTTATAATAAGTAATTCAATTCATATAAATCCGTTATGCATTATGTAATGTATAATGTTGGATTACCACTCTTTGTTTTCAAAACCAAAAAAAGACGTTTGATTTGAAATGACCTGGGTGGCGACTGAAATATGAATTATTTAGTTGTGCTACATTTACAGTACGATCAGAAGTTATTTTATTTCGAGATAAGTGTAAAAAGGTTAAGGTAAACGTAAAAAGAATAATGTGTCATCCAGAGAGTACAGATGTATAAAGTAACTACAGAAATACAATGCGGATATTACCACCATTTTCTAAAATAATAATATTTGCAATTAAGTTGCTACCTTAAGTTCTCAGATCAATGTTCCGTGCTGTACAGAACCAGACTGTTTATATATTTGATTTATCAATTACATACCTATGATTATGTTATAGCTTAGACACCTATGTAATACGTGCGCGTTCTTGTGTGGAAGCCTCAATAAAGTATTATTAAGATCTTTATCTTCGGTCTTTTGATTACGCCAATTGAGAGATGAACCGCTGAGTTACATGTTGCATTCTATTCTCTGGACCGGTTCTGGTATCTTATCCGGCCCCGCCTAATTACCGACCAACCCATGATAATTTACGTATAACCCGCTTTTGCGGTGGTCAGTGGTGGTCGCAGCGTCGTCGGCGTCACGGTCAATATGACATTCTTCGCACTCAATCGCAACGTATTACTGGAGCACCCTGTATATGCCTTGAGGTCTCAGATTGGAAGAGCATCGCTTCCACAATGCTTCCACTCTACCAGTTCATTAGAGTAGGTTCTTAACTCGAGCCTTTGCTTACATATACGTCAATAAAAAAAACTCACTACGATACACAGACGCGGGAAGCTGAGCAAAAGTTTATTTCAAAATTCAAAACCATACCAGCATAATGCCCATTATATTACCGAGAATTATCAACTTCGACGGACCTGTGACCTGTGACTGTGACCCAGTTGACAGCTGGCAGTCAGCCCAGTAGCAACTAGTCCGTTTTCATTTTCCCATCACGTCACGCGGCCGCATGTGCCCCTTGGATCCGTAGAAGCATTATATCAATCCTCTGATTGAGCAATGGATTCTCAGCAACGGGATGTTAGGTCATTGTTGACAATAAAGGGTACGTTCAAGTTAAAAGTACGTCATACATCATACGTGTTACGTTGTGTGAACTAAAAAATATTGAATGTAATGTGGAATGTATAATTTGAATTTGACGTTGTATTTACACACGGACACGACAACGCACAGTTGGCAGTTGATAGTTGAAAGTGTGTTCAGCCCGGAGCTAATGAATTTTTGGAGTCATTTAACTTTTGTTCGCAGTTAAGCATTCTTCCTAATCCTAATCTAATCTAGCCTTTTCGAACATAACCTAACCAAGGTTGAAGTTGTTGGACTACTAAAACGCAGCAGCTCCCATAATACCTTATTTTGTATTCACCTATTCACTTGTCTTTTATGGCATATATATGTGTACTAAGTAGTATGTATATCAATCGTCAAACAACAATGAACAATCAAGGTATTAAAGTGTAAAGCTTCGGTTTTTCCGTCGATTAACAACCTTGGTATCAATTTTATAATTATTAAAGATTCATTGCACTCACGTGTACGACATAGAAAACAGACGGTTATCAAAGTACCGACTATCGTCTCTGTGTACAATTATTACAGTAACAATACATAAGTACTGTACGCAAGCTAGAAGTTGATACGCCGCGTCCCACCACATCTATTTTTCTATTCACTAATGTTTTCACAGTGCTCCGACTCATCAAGCCTGCCCTGGTTGGACCACTAGCACTGACTTGTGATCCTCAAGATCTTCCTGGGGACCTCTGGGAAAGGGAATTGAGATCAGATGTCACAGCTGTGACAGGAATCGGGCCACTTTCACTTGGAAATTTTCTTAGACTACCACAGGGATTTGGGTAAGCAAAGTAGAAATATCAGAGAACGAATTATTTACGGAATTTATTAGGTGCCGTTAATATACTTCACTTGATTTTAACAGGAACATGTACTTGGGAGAAACCTTCTCGAGCTACGTAGTCGTACAAAATGAAAGTCCAATTCTAGTAACGGATGCAAACTGTAAAGTAAATCAGTAGAAGTCATGTTCCTTTTTCCTTAGGATTAGCTCAAAACGGTTCAATCCATGGACCAATTCAAGTACAGGTCGTGATTTTAAAGAAAATATTTATTTGATTCAAGGTCGAGCTTCAAACTCAGTCACAGAAGTTTATATTGGCGGATAAGAATGTTTCCGCAGATATGAAACCCGGGAATACTCTTGATATTGTGATGCATCATGAGGTCAAGGAAATGGGAAAGCATATGTTAGTCATTCATCTCTACTTATCTTATTTGGCTGGCGTGATTCGTGGAATTGGAAGTGGTTAATATTGTGTTCCAAATGGTGCAGGTTGATTGTGACGCTTTCCTATATCGTCCCTAGTGTGATTCCTACTGAACCAATCACTATAGAACGATTTTTTAAGTTCCAAGTAAAAAAGCCGCTGGATGTCAAAACAAAACTTTACAATGCGGAGGTAAAAGACGGACTTATTTCGAAATGAATCACAGTATTATTGCGAATTGGAGCCTAGCCTGTAACTATTTTGTATTTTAGTCGGACGATGTATTCCTAGAAGCGCAAGTTCAAAACATTACGTCATCCGCTATTTGTCTAGAAAAGGTGGATTTGGAACCTGCACCTGCATTTAACTGTGAGTTTGAGTTTGTCTAAGCACGTTTTGGTTCACATACATGGTGCTTGGTGCAGCTTCGAACTCCTTGTTGTTCCAGGTATCCCCATGAACGATCCGTATGATAGTGGTGAACTGATAGGTCGAGATGAAGTATCCAATTTACGCTTCAATATAAAACCGCTGTGGCCTAATAAAATGCTCGATGTGGACGACTCCTACCAATTCCTCTATAGGCTCACTCCCAAATTAGAACATGCCAGATCAGCTACAAATATTGGGAAGTTAGATATTATTTGGAGAACAGCACTAGGGGACCGTGGTCGGCTTCAAACTTCACAACTACAGCGACAGGTACAAAAAGGTTTTGAGAAACTAAATCGGAGCAATTTGCTTCGTTGTTCCGCTAACTGTAGTTTCGTTTCATCATTTTTATGGTTATAGCCGCCGATTCTGAATGAACTCAAGCTAACCGTGGAGAAAATACCTGATATTTGTTCGGTGGACACACCATTCGATGCCAGAATCAAACTAATCAACACAACCACGTAAATTTTTAAGTATTTGTGTCTCCACATATGTATACGTACAAGTATTTGGGCACAGTTAACCCTCGATTTACCTATTTTTATCACAGAGAACGGGAAATGGAGCTTTATCTTGACTTGGATTCCGCTACTCCGGAAGGTTACTGCTGGTTGGGACTCACCAAGTCCAAACTGGGAAGTCTGACGGGTTTGAAGCACCTTGAGCTCACTCTCTCTGTTTTCCCCACGAGGACAGGTCTTATAAATATTTCAGGGATTCGTATTACAGATATGAAGAAGGGAGAGAAGTTTTTATTTAATGATATTATTCAAGTATTTGTTATCCAAGAGTCTTAAACTACAAAAGCAAGAGTAAATAGTAAGTACAATTAACTTCAAGAAGCAGTAATTTCATCAAGCACTGGAAAAAAGGGATCATGCAAAGCTCGCAGACTGAAAGAAGTATTGTAATTCCTATTTAAACCAGAAGTAAATAAGTACATAATTTAACTCGATTTTACTAACATACTTAATTCCAAGAAGATCATAACGTGCAAATAGGGCTATGAAATAATTTAAACTCAATTACTTGAGACTAAAGTAAGTACCACGTGCAGATTAGTTGGTCTTTTAGCGAAGCAGCCAGAATCCTACAATTCGGTTTCATTCCAGAATTATTGACAGAGGAGAGAATGCTGCTTTACAAGAGAGCACATGCTGACTTTTCTCTAAAAGGATTATTTTTGGGCGGATGAAAGCCTTGGTAGAGACAATCGTCTCGTTGGCGTTCCGCTACATATCTCTGAAATAAAAACATGCGAATTAATTGCAAGGGAATCTGGAACAAAGCAAAGACTTAGTATTAATTCAATTCATGCAATAAATCCAATCAAAAGAGTATGAACTCTGAAATGCAAGAACTCGGCTTAGGCTTGACGATATGGAGATTTGAAGGATTGAATAAAAATCTCAGCATTCAGGCAATACTTACCACTTTGATTACTTACCAATATAAAACATATAACAACAAAATGACCTAGTGACTCGTTTTATATCGTTCTAAATTCAGATTTTATTGTATCAAACGTCACAACATTACATAATTGATGGGAGGATGAATGAATTTGCTGATCAAGCGTGCGCTTCTTTCCAATTATTCTTAACAACAGTACACTGAGAAATAATATCGTAATGAGATAAACCGTCTGTTGGGAATTAGAACATTACTTACTCTACTCTCAACAGTTAATAGACTACACTTAATTATTAGTCACAGGTATATACATACACAGTACACAGCTTAAGGTCTAAAGTAAGTAAGTGCAGTGCGAGGAGGGTGTGTGCAGGCAGAGGAGTGCAGTGTCCAGCAACAATTAACCTATTGAATAATCCTAATGACAAGACTAATAAGTAGTATAGTATGTCAACATATACATACAAGTACGAACGAAACATAGAATGAGAGCCATACAGCACGGAGGGGTGATTTACATGAAAGCCAGAGTACAAGAATTACTCAGAGTGATTGAGGACATTTTAGTTTGAAATAAATGTTGAGAACAAATTGGAGTCATAGGACCAAGGTTAAGAAGAGACACAAGTTGTGGTAATAAGTGGGAGTATACCTACACACAGACATCTACAAGAGAGTACAGGATCCATTCTTTCCGTAAGGATTGTGTTTCTGAGAATGGAATCCAAAGAGAAGACAATCCTCTTGTTGTAGGTCCATTATATATCTCTGGAACGTGAGGAATACATAAAAAAGAAAAAGGAATGAATAAATAATATAGAATCACACTGGAACAATTTTTGACGAGAACGAGAGAGGGGGGCATGCAGTTTTGGGGTCAGACGACCACGTCCTAAACCCCGACAGAATTCAGAACAACTGTCAACCACAATTTACTGACTCAACACCACCATACCGTGGATATATTTACAACCCACATTACATGCATTAATTACGGAAGTATGCTAGTTAATGTTACTTATAAATATACAGCACGCAGCACGCCATACATGCAGCCAACATTTAGCTCCCAAATTCACATCAAAACTCAAATCAAATGCAAATTAAAATTATGCAAATGCAAGACATGACCAAAAAGGAGATTTCACAATAAGCCAACAAAATACATGTAGACGGTGAAAAAACGTTGTTTTTGCATTTACTCTCGACTCTCGACGACTGGAAGAAGTGAGATTTTGACTGAAGTATTTTTTTCTGTATTTTAGAATACTCTCAGGTTTAAGCTAACAATTAATTAAATTCAAATAGAATTAACATTTACATCTATTTCCCGCACTCAACCTAATCCTAGTCCTAGCACACCTCCCGTTATGGCTTATTTATCATTAATCATTAGGCATACAAAAAAAACGGGATTTATTATTGGTATTCACTTTTTCGTTCCGGTGCAAGACGGCTGTGAAGAAGAGTTCAAAGATGACAACACAGAGCGATGATGCGGCTGCTGGGCTGGGCTTGGCTTTTTTTTTGCTTGGGTCAGCAGAAGAAGCTTAGAAAAGGTGTAGTAGCGTGTTCAATGATGTGTGCTGAGTTTGGGCGTGATTTGAGGGTTTTTTAGACAAAGGTTTGAATAAACGTAACAAAACAAGAGGATGTTAATTTGGGTTTAGGTAGAAATTAGATCACAGCACAGCTACTCTTTTCACGGAATGGATTTGCTTTCTGCGAGCTGAACCCAATTAGCAAGAAATCTTCCTGCTCGTGGTCTCCTATGTACTTCTATACAAAGACAAAAACGAGACAAACAAAAACAAAAATTCTCACACCGTTTGAGTCACTCATACTTCTCTATTTCGTACGAATACTGTACTTAATTTGTTCGGTCTGCGTCACTTGCGTCAGATCTTATTAAATGTCTACTCGATTAGTCTCAATTAATGAACCTGACTTCAATTTCAACTCCAAAGAAGCATGCACACTATTTACTTAAACTTTTATTAAAATTATCAACGAAACTCTCAGATTTAGGCAAATATTGATTGAGAATGAGAATGGTGTTATATACCTAAATAGCTGCGCAATTCTGTTATGTTCAAATGTGAACTAGGTATTTCATGATGAAAATACATACCTTGATCTCTTCCACGGCTTGTGAAACATTGATCCTTTTGATGGCTGCTTCACGCCGGAGCTGTTCCACAATCAGCCTCTGTTGTTGGAGACTTGACATCTGAAAAACAATCACATTTTAACAACGTTAATTTAGAAACACATGTGCACCTTTCCGACATTTCAACTTAAGACTAAGACTTACAAAACCCGCAAATTCAGGCATGCTTAATTCAGTATTGAAAAACAGTTCACGTAAACTGGGTAGTGTGTTGGGCTGGAGTTGAAACGGAACTCTCTCATACCGATAGTAGTCATTATAATATACCGTCTCTTGACTGGCCATTATTGTTAAAGTTAAGTTGTAAGTGGAATTTAATCTAATCTACAATTTGCTATAATAGCTCGCCGGTTCGGCAATGTAATTAATATTCGAAGCTTGAGTATATTATCAGGAGGACGATACAGTTCAGTAATGATGATAATTTTATACACGGGAATAGGGAATCCTTCACACCCTTCGGCTCGGGCCACAAACAGATATAGAACTGGAAACTGGAATGCCGAACTGCCATGACAGGACAGGATGCTGTTCAGTTACACCCTGAGTACTCAAAGTATCATGCAATTAAACCTCATCCTTATTAGACCGACTATGTCGGGCTATATGTGATTGAACTTTCCGTCTGTCTGTCCGTATGTCACACTTTTTGCTT
>JAQFYT010003483.1:0-10669 GCA_034694925.1 Ceratophysella denticulata | reverse complement strand
AAAATGGTATTCTTAATTTTAATTAATTTTAAATATAATAATTTTAAATGTGAATTGATGTGAAAAATGTTAAATTTTTTGCGAAATCACTGATTGGCTCGGTGTGGAAGAAAAAGGCCGTAAGGCGCAGGTGGAGCGCAGCGACACACTTGTTCAATTTAAATTCCGATTAGCCTTTTCAAACGTGAAATTTATAACCGTCCTTCGGTTTGATTCATTGTTAATATTCAAGCATTTCAAAATTTTGGACTAATGACAGCGATGAGATCAATTCAATTTTTAGATAACCTGTATAAGTATTCATTTGCAGAGATCTTCGAGCAAACTTGGAATTAGCAATTGTGAAAGTCCACAGTTTGGCCCTTGTTGTGGACACTCCCCCGGACAGTGACTACACGTCAGACTGTGAGGATGACGCTCCGATAATTCAATGTAACCAATCCTTGACTTCTGCTGTGCGAAAAGATTTGGCTTCCGCTATAGCCGATTTATTTCAACATGGTCTCATGCATGTAAGTATGTATTGGAAATCAGTGGGAAAACGCTGACATTACCATTATATGAAAAAGGAAAAGGCAAAAGTGCTAATCACCTCGGTTTGGAAATTGTAGATAGGACAGTCTCAAAGCCTAGTTCCGTTCATGAGCTGCTTTCCATCCCGTAGTGGGGGTGGGTCGGGGTTTCTGACTGTCTGGGATTTAATTCTTAAGTTTTATCAAATTAAAAATGGAGAGAAGTACAATGCCACTCCGGCACGTCGACTATCTCAAAGTTTTGGACTTGAAATTGTTGGATCTACGGCTATTACTACCAAACAGGTTAATTACATCATTGTATTCAGATTAAAGAGGTTATATAAATCCAAACAATTCTTGTATCATAATATATGTATAATGATGATTTCGTTCCAGATACTCTTGAGTACAATCGATAATATTCTAACTAGTCATGCCCGTTATAAGAGAAGTCCGGAATCACACTTCAAAGCTTTTGTATGTGCTGCTCTCAAGTAAGTGAAGTTCCGTCTTCGTTTTTCTGAATAGCAAGCATTTGAACCAGGTTATAAATGTTAGTTTTGACCCTTATTTCTAGTTCCGGAAAATTAGTCACTTGGCTCCGCCTCATTGTACGATGTCAGGGCCTCGTTGAGCAGTTCTATCAACCCTGGAGCTACGTTGCCAAAACCCGTAATTCAAAATTACATGTTATAGTGCTATTACTAATCACTATGTATACGGTTATATCAGCTCATATTGAAATATTTCAAATTTCAATATATTTTAGGATTTGAAGACTCTTTTCGAAGCTTGGATAAATTGACTTCGATGGATTTTGACCTCCCCGTGGATTTGGCTATTCGACAGTTCCAGAATATAAAAGATGCTTTCCAGTGAACTCAAGTCAGTATTAGCAGACAAAAGAATATCGGAGACTTATTAGTGGTTTCCTGACGAATCGGAAGGGTGCATATCTTACGCCTGAAATCATGTCAATAGAAGCCTGAAATGTGTGTAGTTCCGTGTAGTACTCCTGGCAATTGAAAATTGGAATTCTCAAGAACAGCATGAAATAATTGGAAGATACCGTACATTATTTCCGATTAGTAGCAAGGATATTATCTTGGACTCCTAGCTGTTGTAACCGTATTGTAAAAACGACTGGCATTTGATAAATAGCTAAATAGCTTTAATAATACTCATCCCAGTTATATGTCGTATAATTAATTGGCTAAGTTATTTTAAGCCGTATAAACCCTTACCCTATCCTAATATTCCAAAAATAAGTATTGTCACTAATTTTACCATAAGGAAGAGGCAACTTTAACGCTGAAAAGTTGACGGTTGGAAGCAAAATGACTGCATTGAAGTCGGGTCGAGTATCGTCCAATTTTCGATATCCAACTATAATTGCGTTACCAAGTCGAATACAACACCCCAATCAATCTTGAGTGAGATCTGCATCTGAGCGTCCCGTTAAGCTGTATCATCATAATCTTAACCAATAAATTTCCGTCTAATACCACTAATACGTATGAGCAGACAATCGATCAAATTATATAAGTTCCATATTATGTATTAATATGTTACAGTTCAACGGAATGTGCAAGTACTTGTTTTGGTAAGTTTGTATTTGAATCAAAAGAGTAATGTGTAGGTGGATTAATTTCGGATTGAAAGTCAAAAATGTTTGTTGAGTCAACACAAATGTGTTAAGGTAGGAACAGATTAGAAGAAAGTGTGTAGAAAGTGACAGCGTCTCTACTCAAGGATCACAGACCGGAAGTGTATTATTTAAAACAAAAAATCGTGAAGTGCTTCTTTTAGCAAATGTGATGAAACGATTCCTTGTACATCCATTGAAATCATCAAACGAAATATATTTTTCAACAAAGACTTTGCAAGAATTCAAATAGAGAAAATCACTTCGGTTCGGACAAGCATTTCAATCAAGTTGTTAAAGTCATTGTTTTAATCTCGTAACACCAACCTAATGGTATTCTGCGGTAATCTGTCTGAAGCCCTGCTCGTAGAATTGGAGCTGAAATAACAATTTGCAGATTCAGTATTACGTCACACACCGAGCCCCTAATTAAAGTTTTTTGAAAATATTTTGAAATAATCTCGTTTAATTTACGTTCGACATTAGCGGAGTGATATGTTCGTACCTTAACCCTAATATTATTTAATTTATCATCATCCGTATTGTGAATTATGCTGTACAGTAGATCTTCAGTAGAGTCCGTACAAATAGCTTAATAAGTGTTAAATATATATTTGCTGCGGTTGGTTGTATGTATGCAATTTTGATTACAGTACATTGATTTAGTTTTGCTGTTTACTAACTGGTTTAGGAGAACTCGGTGAGCTTTATTGATATTTTTGTCAACTTTTCGCCATTTAGACCTGAACTAGCAATAGCATAAGAAAGTAAATGTTACATTGTATATCTGTACCTGTTCATGTTATAGCTAGCTTTGTTCTTTTTGTTATAGCCCCAATAAAGTCAGATTCGTATTGTGATTTATATTCCGTAAATTCGGATTTACGAGGAAAAGCAAGGGTAAAAGTCCAGATGAATATTATTGTACTTAATTCTAACTTCAAATGTATGCATTTCACAGTTCATATTTATACGAAGCCATGTAGGTAATGGCACCGCCTGCTTTCACTACATAGGTACTTTCATCATACAAGTACTGCTTCTACTGCAGTTAGTTTTCACCGTAGCTTTTGAATCTATTTTCAATTGCCCATGTATTCTTCAACACTAACAATATATCTATATCTGAGATTAAATAGATTAACCATGCGGGCTTACGTAAGTAACTCTAGCTTTTATACAAATGGAGAACTTGTGATCTGCTTTGATACAAATAGACATAAAGTGTGCATTATTTTAAGCTCTATCATTCTTGTCAGGAAAGGTTCTCATGACCGAGGTCACTTGAAATTAGAATTTTAGAATACACACCATAAAACCCCAGAGTGGGCGTGAGTAGGTGTTTATGATTAGGAGTTTTTTTTATAATCGGTGCTCTCAATAATCAGGACGCGGAGTATGTAGATTAATCGGTAAAACAAGCTGAAACCGCTGAAAATCCAAAAAATCGGTCTCTCGATTAATCGGAAAATCGAAAAATGCCCATAATCAGCAACGATTAATCGAGGCATCTCTATTAGACTAGGGTTCCAGATCCCAGTACACACGTGTACAGCCAGAGCAGCGCATAGCATCGCAAGCACATCTCTATAAGTAGGTACAATGTTCTGGCGCGGCGGTGAGGCCAAGAAACAAAGTTTATATTTATTCTGCTCACAGGCTAAACTTACTAATTTTGTTGTCAGTTTTGCAATATAACCTAACGTGTCGAGCGTCGAGCCAATCATATATATTTACTTATGACCTAAGTATATAACATAGGTAAGCTCCAGTGTCTAGGAACGGAGAGTCGCGTTGTTGGAGTGGTTCGTTCATATTTCCAACACAATAATTGACAATGACTAAAACATGTGAGAAGATTGGCACGTCAATTCGCAAATTATTCAGCGCGGGTAATCGGGTAATGCATAATTCGAAGAGAATCGTATCCCGTGCCCGCATCCCGTGAATGAAATCGAAGAAGCCGGAGGAACATTTGCCACTTCTTCATTGTTGACCGACCGCCGCCGGCGTATTGCTGCGTTGTCTTGTCACAAAGCAGGTACTAATGGTGTAAGCATGTATTTACATTGCGGACTTTACAGCAACAGCGTGTACATCACCACCGCTCAGCACTACTGACCACAAGAGTACAGGTCACAGGTTTGTTCATTTCTGTTCTTGTCACCCTAGATCCTACCTATATGCTTTAGCCTGTGCTGTCTACCTTCATACCTCTATGGTGGGAACAGTTGACAGTCAGACTGGTAACAGACGTATGCTACGTCTATTGTCACCCGTCGCATAAACGGGTTTTGGTAAACGCTCCTCAGTGTTGCCATTGCCAGTTGTCAACCGTAAGCCATACGCTGTGACATGGCATCTGAGATTTTCATTCTGTAAGGTTAGGTTAGGTTCTCCGTAAACGGCCGCGAGTTTGTAAGTGCTTTTGAGAAACCTAACTTAACTTAACGTGAATGTATAAACCTGAATGTACAGCTTACGGTTGAGAACTGACAACACTGAGGTGCGTAGAGGGGCGCAGATTACAAAAACAGAAATCCCGCATAAACCTGAAACGTGATAATTTATGTATCGGCGTCTAGATATAATACATAAGGATTTATTAATCATATTGTCTGTTTACATTAAAGTACAGCCGTACCGGAGCTGGATGATCAGCGCGTGAAGTCAGTCGGGATTCCAGAGGTCAATATGCTCTACAGTCACTTCACAAACTAAAGCGGTGCCCATCCTGCGAGTTATCAGTGAAATTGAAATTATAACTAGTCTGGCCGGAAAAGGTAAAGAAAACTCCTGATATGGAGGACTTACCTACCTATGCATGAGTGATATTACTTAGATAACCAAGGTAATAGTGTAGGTCACCTTAGAAGGTTTGGTTGGGAAAAACGTACGCGATAGCTGAGAGTATATTCGTACGTAATACATGCATAAATGTATTAAATTGCATAGAGTAGGTAATGCATAATACTCAGGGTATTTCCACTGTTTGTTTGTTGCCTGTCCTCCCCGCTCTATAGGGTAGTGTCACTTGCTCATTTTTACACTACAAGTCCAGAACCGTCCCATGGGACGGTTGTTTGGTAATTTTATCGGTTACCCTTCGAAACACTAAATCTCTGAATTAAATTAAATTATATTTCTTGTCAATTTGCATTTTTCTACCGATTCACGTTACTCGTACTATGCGATAAAGCATAATTATAAACTGAGGTCGAATCGGTCGAATATCGAATGGTACTTAGGTTGCGGTTGAGGTTGAAAAACTAAATTCCATAATGTGAACAGCTGCTGGAGGGAGAAATGATTCAATAATGCGCTCTGTCCATTTTACTCTCTCCGGAGCGGATGGCGCATAGATTTGAAAACTCATTTTCATTGATGAAAGGTAAATTTGCTAAATATTTTCTTCCTTCCGAACATCGAGTAGTTCTCAAAACTATATCCTATAATTATCATTAAATATAATGGGGAGAAAGTGTGCCGTGATTAAGTGTCCTTACTCGGAAGGAAAGCCATTGGGAGTCATACATCAGTTTCCCAAGGTGAAGACGTTACGAGAGCAATGGATAAAATCGCTTCACGGTCGATTGAGAAACGTCAAGCTGGAAAATTTCGGGGTTTGTGGATTACATTTTAAAAATGACGACTACAAACGTACTCGAGAAAATAAGGAAAACACAGTGAAAGTCCTACGACCAACGGCGGTTCCCAACGCCCTAAGCCAAGGTAATTTAGCTAAGCCGTTGATTACACAATGAATTTGTCAAATTATTGTCTTGCCAGGGCCTAACTCTTTATTCTTTTTTTTAGTTGCAATGAACTCTGGCAAGACTGACTTACAACTGCTGAGCACTGATCAGACCAACGATTTCATGATGACAGGTAATTTGACGAACTACAAAAACAGGGTAATTCTCTAACGCAATAAAAAATTGACGAAGTATCTATTGTTTTATATTCACAGCTTCTTACATATCCACGTTAGAAGCCGAGTTACATCGTATGAAACAAGAGTTAGCAAATAAGCGGAAACTTATTCATAAGAAGGACCAGCTGATTGAGCAGTTGAAGGCAAAATGTGATGAATTACAACTCAAGGTCGAAACTTTCAGTAATGATTCCGAGTTACTACACGCCGTTACGAGAATGTTCAGCCCAAAGCAAATACAGACACTAAGGGGAACCAATATGTACGTGCACTGGAGTGACGACGACATAGCTAAAGCCATTGCACTGGATTCAGTTTCGGCTAAGGCTTATGACTATATCAGGAATGTTCTTAAATACCCGCTCCCATCACGGTGCACTGTTCGTAGGTTGGCTAGAAATACGAATGACCAATATTAATAACACCAATTAAAGTCTAACATTAAAAATCTCTGTTTCTTTTTGTTGAAGGTGGCTTGGCAAGATTGATGTTCAACCGGGAATACAGAAATGCGTACTGCAACTACTTCACGGTTGCTTTGAACACTCTACTCACATGGATCGCATTGCCGGCCTCGCATTTGATGAAATGTCAATAGATAGTAGAATGTGCTATGATTCTAGGCACGATAGAATTTACGGAGGATCTGAGCAAATGATGGGTAAATTATTAAATTATATTGAAGGTCATTTAACGAATTTTTGACTTATCCATACAATATATTTTTAGGTTCGTTTGTTCGTGGAATGTTCACTGATTGGAAACAAATAGTTCACTTCTCGTTTGAAGATAAATTAGATAAACAACAAGTATTCAACATTATCCGAAGTGTTGAAGAATCTGGAATTAGAGTCTACTATATTGTGAGTGATATGGGTACGAAGAATCAAGGACTATGGAAAGAATTGGGAGTAGGAAGAGTCGTTAAGGGCGAAGTTCTCCAAACCAGCTTTAGAAATCCCTATGACGAGTCGAGGAATATTTTCGTATTCCCGGATTTTCCCCATTTACTGAAACTATTACGGAATCACCTCATTGACACGAAGCTAACTCTTCCTGACGGTACAGTAATTAACAAAACTCTAATTCAACAACTACTCGAAGTGCAAAAGCATGAGCTGAAATTAACATTCAAAGTTACCCAGAAACACATCAATGTCCGGGGTAAACAGAGAATGAAGGTTCGTCCAGCGTTTGAACTGTTTTCTTCTAAGGTATCCAATGCGATTCGGGTGGCGTTTCCAAGAAAGAAGTCCGAAGCGGAATTTTTCCAGCTTATCAATAATTTTAGCGACCTAATGAATACCCGCACGAAGCCAAGCCAACCGTCCACCATATTCAAAGAGCTCAATTCACATGAAGAAATAACAAATGCAGAAGATGAATACGTTTTGGAAGAATTACTAGAGTTGTTAGATTCAGTTGGATGTTAATTGTTTAACTTTAGCGAACGTTTGTGTAAATATTTTGGTTATTTGATTTATGTGCTTTAATTTTGTTCCTCAAAAGTTAGTATTATCTTTATTGTGTAAGTATTGAATAATTTTGTTGGTTTGAAGTTACTAAATGAATGTTGAAACTAATTGGCTTAAATTTGTTCTTGGAAATAAAAATTAAATAGTGCACTGTATTTACCTGTTTATCCTGATCTTTGACGTATTTAAATTGAAATAATTACATTTGTGAATGAAATTATTATTAGCGTTGCTAAGCCGATATGTAGAAGAGCAAACAACCGTCCCATGGAACGGTTCCAGGAAAATGAGCAAGTGACACTACCCTATAGAGCGGGGAGGACAGGCAACAAACAAACAAACAGTGGAAATACCCTGATAATACTTATATATTTCCATAGATTTGAATTCATAACATGATTGGTAATTTCATGTGCCGTAACCCGTGACGGTGAAAAGAATACAGCGGCACATCACTGTAACATGGGATCTCGTTATTTCATTAGTCGGATATGAGGGGATTTTTGTGGCCAACAGGAATTGTGTACGGCAGGAATTCTTGTTGTGTATGACAGGATTTCTGTTGTGTACGGCAGGAATTCCTGCTGTGTACGGCAGGATTCCTGTTGTGTACGGCAGGATTCCTGTTGTGTACGGCAGGAATTCCTGCTGTGTACGGCAGGATTCCTGTTGTGTACGGCAGGAATTCCTGTTGTGTGTACGGCAGGAATAATTCCTGTTGTGCTGTGGAGGATTCCGTGGGGAGTGTGACAGTGTGGTGGCCGTGGGAATTGAAGGATTGGCTGCAGTGAGTACATGATATAATGGGCTGAGTGTCTGGTGATATGTCTGTATAATATGATAGACGGGGAGCGAAGCTTAAATGATTTCTCTTTGACAAGTGTGTGTTGAGGGTCAAGTCGGGAAGTGTCGACTGATCAGTTTTCCAGTGGTCAGTGGTTCGTGCGTGCCTCCAGTTAGTGCTTCCACTTCTTACAACTGGTAAGTGCAGCGCTACACTATTTATTTACCGTAATCAGTATACCTAGTTATAGTTAATGTCAAAGAATTTAAGCGTTCTTTTAGAACTGGGCGTATATCATTTTCCAGATTATGAATTATGATTCTGTATTACGAACGGTTGATTGTAAATTCTGCTGAAGGATGAGGTCAAGAAGATCTGAAATTGACCCCAATCAATTCTGTTGTTTGTTTTTAGTGTGTCGAAGGTCAAGAAGCCCTGATATGGCCCTAATCATTTCTGTTGTTGTTGGCGGTGTGTCTGAAATCTATTCGTGAACTCGTTACTCGTCTTGCTATAAGTAGGTGAGTGTAGCGCTACACAATTTTGAATTTAAAAACAATATATTGTGCTGGCAGAGGGCAAGGAGTACGGAAATCAAACCCTAATCAACTCTGTTGGTGATTCTCTAGCAAAGGAGAAATGAACGGGTGTTGGAACTGCTCTTCACCGCTGCACCACCGGCGGGATTGCGACGTGCCTGTCAGTAAACAAGATGCTACACGATGTAAATTTGAGCTGCGAAAAGAATTCCGTGTAGGACGAGGGAAAACACCGGCGGAGAAGCTAGAGTGGAGTCGCAAATTAGCCGCTAGGGAGCAGAAACCATTGCCGGTACTTCCTATACATACGTAGATTTTGCGTTTCAAACTAGATTAACGCTAATCTGAAAAATATGAATCCTAATTACAGAGAAGGTTAATTCGTGAACACATGGAATCTTCACTGCAGGAGATTTTGGACGCTGAACACGAGTTATTCTTTATTGGAGTGCCAAGCGAAGCAAGACTCGACGAGCAACTGCAACGCGTCACGGAACTCAAGCTACGTTTCTTAAGCAAGATGCCTACAATGAGAGAAATAGTGACCGCAGGAAAATCGGTTAGAAATATTGGCATTTGCTTCAAATCATAGGAACAATTATTACGTATGAACGCCCTAATAAGGTATAACCCTAAATTTCATGTTCTATTTTAAATTATCAGTACCTTAAATCGCTGAAATCTCTGGACCAAGAAGATCTACACTTCAAGTGGACGTTGGAGGACCTTGACGAAAAACGTCAACCCATGCTGTGCATGATTGTGAAGGCAATGGCTGACTTACAGGAAGTTAAACGGCAGGAACCGTTCCTAGAAAATCTGGCCAAAGTGATCACCATGGAGATCGCGGAGTGCGAAATTGGACTAAGGGAGCACTCCCCTGCTGAAGCCGAGTTACTCCTGCTCAAGATGAGGGACATCACGCCACTACTTGCTGAATACAGGCAAAAATTATCAAGAACTCAGTCCATTTGCCCGAAGTTTAAAGATCCGGTGGCCTCTGCTTTACAGCAGCAATTTGACAAACTATGGGCACATAAGATGAAATTGGACGAAGAACAAGTCCAACAATTGCGTACCAAGGTGGTCTTTACTTTAGATTTTCAATTGATGCTATTACATATAGTATTTCTAATCACGTTTTTCATGATTGGTTGCAGTTGGAGTGCCCAGTGTGTTTGGACAAACACAACGAATATGTGTTAGGCTGCGGACATCAACTCTGCGGCACGTGCCTAGGAGTCATCCGCTTACGCGATAATTGTTGCGGTCTTTGTCGCGCTCCAATCCGTAGCACGATTAGAACTTTCTAGGAGTCCTGAAGTTGGCCCTAATCATTTTTCTTGAAATACGTTTAGCTTTTAAGATACAAATAAAGTATATTCAAAGATTCTTGTTTTTGATGTAGGTGCAATTGACTTAAATATAATCTGTCCTTTTATCAAGAAACACTGTTTCATTTTACGCTTTTATTCGATATTCTTGTAGCTTTGGGCGTAGGACCTTTGCTACACAAAACTAAGGCAGGTTTTGTGTCTTAGAACGCAGAGCTAAGGTAGGCTATGTTACATCGAACACAGAGCTAAGGTAGGTTATGTGTCTCAGATCACAGAGCTAAGGTAGGCTATGTTACATTGAACACAGAGCTAAGGTAGGTTATGTGTCTCAGATCACAGAGCTAAGGTAGGCTATGTTACATCGAACACAGAGCTAAGGTAGGTTATGTGTCTCAGAACACAGAGCTAAGGTAGGTTATGTTTCTCAGAACACAGAGCTA
>JAQFYT010003482.1:0-10670 GCA_034694925.1 Ceratophysella denticulata | reverse complement strand
TTATGTATTTTTGTATAAATTAAGTATATTTTTATGTGGAATCTGTATATTTCTTTTGGTTTGAAAATTACAAGCCGTAAGCAATGCCAATTTTAAGGACTATAAACAAGCCTTAGTGGAGTTAAAGGCCCAGCTCGGGGCGCGCGAATCGCGAATTCGTATTTTTAGTACAAGATGGGAATACCGGGGAGGTTCGAAATGCGACCCATAAATTGTAAGTGTTAACCAATGCTATGAATCCATACCTTTAAGGAAGGACTTTGTAACCCAGCTCGCTGGCTAAGAGCAGCGTAGCAGGAGCGACGGTTGGTAAAATTTTGGAGGTACCAAAAACCAGAACGGATGCCTCCTTCCATTTGTTGATCCATGAATTGACCAGAACCTTGTTCTTCGGCTGGGTCTGTAAAACGCAGGCTAAAATGTTGGTCACGTGCCCGACGCCTGAAATTTTCATATTCAATTCCGTCTCCAGAGAATGGAGTTGTTCGAGAACATTTAGGCACTTCCCGAACTGCCTATTCTGATAGTAAAATTTTGAGAGAATGTCAAGTGGTTTGAGTAGGGCAGGGTGTAAAAGCAAATTATTTGGTCTTATTGCCCGTAGCAACGCGATATAGTTCTTGGTGCTCTTCTCAAAGCCAAAAGGGTAACTCCGTGGACCGGAATCGTGCTTGCTGAAATCATTGAATTTGTTCCAAATCTCCATAATTTTGGTTCGAGTTTCTTCACTGTCCTGTTCGTCCAACACACAAATACGGCAAGAACATTGGAAATGCATTGCTGCCTGGTATTCTCTTCGGATCTCAGCAGGTGTGCTAGGACATTGATATGCAATGAGAATTTCGTCACCCGGAAGTATGCGCTTGTTGGCACGGACGAATAGGAAGTCCCCGTAAATGTTCCAATGGGCGTTATTATCTACGCAAGAATGATTTAGGAACGAGGGCATGATCCAGAGACCCAATGCGAAAGGATTTCGGAACAAGGCCGGAACGTTGTCACGGATATGATGTGAAAATCTATTGTAGTCACAAATCTTTCGTAGCCGTGTCATGTCGATGTAGGTCGAGGAAGCTTGATCCATTTCCAAATATCCCAAATCAGGTCCAGCAAAAAGAGAGTAAAACTCGGAAGCTTTTTCAGGATTGTTATTGAGTTTGTGGGCTATTTCAGTTACTAATTGATCATGGCTACGATTATGCATTTGGCGATCTCCCATACTCAAATTGATGTGAAAATTGTACTCCAATCCAGTCTCCTCTCCGTCATCCAATATTGCTGCAAATGCCCGGGAGGCCATAATAAGTTGTCCAGGTTGGAATTCTTGTGTGGCAAATATTCCACGGCCTTTGCAACCAGCACTTTGTACCTTAATGGCACCATTGAATTCGGCCCAATCCAATTTTCCTATCAAAATATAAAACAAGGTTCAAGGTTAACGACAACGTATAGGTAGGTGTGTTCAAAGGCTATTACTTTGTCCATTATTTTTAATCAGACTTTCCTATATCCAATACCTCATTATGGATAAGATACTGCAATTTCGAATAATTTTTTTCGGGTTGTTGAGACCGAAATCCGTTCAATAGTAATAAACATTGCATTAGGTTAGGCAGGCGTGGTGTTCAAGTAAACAAGCATTACAGAATAAGGAGGTTACAATGTGTTTTGCCAGAGTGATTTGCGTTATGTTTATACACAACCACAACACATTTATTGCAAACACCGTCGGTAATCACTGGTGTTTACTTGAAGACCGCCTAACCTCAACTTTTAAAACCGTGATATTTAGATTTGAACAGGTAATTCAGAAATTGCGACAAGGTTTAAAATATTTACCAAGTTGTTGCTTCTTTTCCGCTGCTGCAACAATTTCAACCATATCATACTCCCCAAACTTAGATTGAACCAAATTCCGCTTAGCCTTTTTTAGTAACTCTGCAATGCTCTGTTGCTCGTTGAAGCTCAATTTACTCATTTCGAATGCCGGTCCCCATGTCTTGATTGAAAAGTCATTGGCCTCTTCATACTTTCCCAGTCCCCAAAGAGCCTTCACTTTTCTGTACTGTGCCTTCAAATGCTTTGAGTCTAGTTGCAGAGCATTCTCGCAGTCAGCCAATGCTAACTCGAATTTTTCCAGCTGTAGATAAGCAGCGGCACGATTCGAAAATAGCTCCATGCGATTCTGTGATTTATTGTCATCGATTCCGTTGGTGTATTCTACGATTGCTTCGGGGTATTCGTGTTTGGCATAGTGGATATTTCCTTGGCTTTTGAAATCAATCACACCTGAGTCTGCGTCGACGTTTTCAATTTCTTTTGGTATGTACTTCGAAGGAATGTCGCCTTTCCATTGTAATCCAGGGCAAATTTCGTCGAGCATCTTTTGGTTGACTACAAAAACGTCTCCAGGGTTGTCGGATCGGACCGTCAGTCCTCCATCTGCCGTAAGCTTCAGCCATGGGTTCTTGATGGCCAAAATAGTACCCACTGGAAGGATTTTTTGCAACTGCTCCAAATGGAACTTCCGATTTGTTTCCGGTACAAAGTTGTAAAGTGCCAGACGAACTGCCTGAAGACCTAACGGATCTTGCACGACTGTAGCCACAGCTACAATTTTGAATGGAGGCACAATGCTACGACAAAGGAAAAACTTTCCATAAGCCATACTCCTCTTCCATAAGTACTCCTCTTGCTTTTGGCAGATCTGAAATGCCGATCCTAGTTTCCGAATTTAGAAGAACATTTTCAGGCCTTGGCAATTTTGGAGTGACCGTCTCCTTAATGGATATCTGGTAACGCTCCATCTCTCGTTCGAGTTTTAGACTTTCCTCATGAGCACGAATTAAAAAGTCATTGTTGGTGTACGTTCTAATGTAATGAGTGATCGCGGTATACGTGTTCTCTGGTGACCTGTAGAATATCCCGGACCGGGCTGGAGTTGAGTTATAGTTGCGAACGCTTCATAGTGATCTGTAAATTCGCATTTATTAATATTTTAGAATTATTTTCCCCATATAAGATGTGTATATGACTTGTGTTGGTCGAAGCGATTATTTTGCCACAGGAGCTACTCGACATCCCGTTTCTGCCAATTTTTTTTGCACATGCGAGTTGGGTGTCTGTGTGCTCGTAATTGTCGGCTATAATTTGCTGCCCATTGTTTAAATCAACTAAGCTTTAGGCCAGACATAAATATATATATATATATATATATATATATTTATACTATGAAATTTGTGTGCCCTGACCCACATTAACGTATGAATTTCTCGTACAAGTACTTTTTATCCCTTAAATCACAATTCCTATCATCGCTAGCCTATCGTGTGCTGGACAGGAGGGTATGTTCAATGCCAAGTTTGACCGCTGTTGACGAATTCGTCCTCAATTAGCCTTACAGAGAACCCTTAGGTATTTAATTTTCGCTTCAATTACCGGTTGCTTACCGTGACGGTGTTTCTAATTTAGTTCTTGGGGAGACTTTTAGGTTGGTTCCTTTTTGCTAGGGCTAGTTTACACGAACTAGAGATTACGAATCAGGGAGCAGAGCTTTTGTTAGCTGAGAATGAGAATTAACGTTTTGTGATTGTGTATTGAAATATATGTAGGTACATAATGTAGGCGTTAGGTACACGGTACCAGCTACTAAAGAATTAGCACATAGATCCAACTATCAAAATAGCTGATTCCGCAACCCTTTGTCAGTAACTTGAAAATCAAGCTCTATACAAAAATGATTCCGTCAACAGAATCTTGCGTTAAAAATCATGAATAATAATAACTACCTACCTAAAATAGAAATATGGCATCAACTGTGCATGCAGGAAAATTTAAGGCTAGGGTAGCAGAAAATGTATAGCTCAAAAGCAGTCAAAACAATTTATTTTAGACCAACAGGTCTACTAGGATGCCCATGTCCGACTGTCCGTCCGTTTTTTTATTTGAAAGCCTTTAAGCAGATTAATAATCAGTTGATGCTTCAAAAATATATGATGAAGGTCAATATTTTATTTAACTCCAAGGAGTATCAAAAGTCTATTTAGACCAATTTGAAATAATATTTTTCATTCCAAAAGCTGCACATAAAAGCAAACAACTTTTTAAAAAATTTAAAAAAATTTCAGGCTTCGGGAATGTGATTTCAGAATCACAAATAAAATCCAGAAGACCCATTCAAGAGTTTTGTATGTACTTACAATTGCATCATATATGGAAGCAGATACTTTTTTACACAATCAGTAAATTCTCAAGAATGCAATTTTACAGTTAAAAATTTCTTAGTGCCAGATACCTTCTGGTTCTAAGGTTCCGCAAAGCAATATTTTTAGTGAAAATTCTCTAATTCCATCCACGTAATGCTTGGTGTTGGATACGCGCCTCATTATAAATCGATCTATATTTTGAATACAAACTGGTAATATTGTAGTAACTGGGTGATATTTTCCATACCTACATTATGTTGTTCAAGCCGAGAGTAACCGTAAGATTTCATAGGAGTTTCGCTAGTCAGAGTTTAAATGAGAAGTCTAAGCTCGATATAAAGTCCTAAATGATGAAGAAATTAGTGCGGGAACGATAGATGAGTCAGGATTAAAATAATATGTAATTAAATACATAGTCTGATCAATGAGTCGGGTGTCGATGTCAAAATTTCGCCTAGACGGAAGATCACCATATCTGGTCATGAATTCCCTGCACCAAATAAGTTTTAAAGATTACAACGTCGTAGACAAGGCATACGTCGGTATTGGGTCTCGTTTCAAAGCCGAGGTTTAGCTGACTCGCGTCTAGACAGTAATCGAGATTAACATTCAGAGCGAGAAGAATAAAAAAATTATTATATTTAAGTTAAGTACTTGTCCTATGATCTCGAATTTTGTATCCAAATGGTGAATGGTGTAGATTTCTTCAGCTATGTACTTGAATCTATTCTACTATACGCGTTCTTGCTGCAGAACTCTAAACTATAGTTCATGGTTAGGTGCATGAAAATGATAGCATGTCAACATATCAACTTTTATAGGTTGTCGTAAAAAATGACGAAATGACTAGAAATGTTCAAAACATTTCGAAATTTACAATACAGTTTTAAATTACAAACATACTGAACGATCAAAAGTCGTCACATTTGAAGTAGACTTTGATATTAAAACCATTTGTTTAGAATTTCGCTGTATTGTCCTCAGTACTCCACTGCGCGGCCATGTTAACATGTAAAATTAACTCAAGTAATGGCAATGTTTGTTGTAAGCATTATTGATTAAATAGGTTCTCATAAATATAAGAAGTATTAGGACTTACACCAGGACCAAATCCAATCAGCCAAAAATTATGCCTTTTTAATGTTTTAACAAATCCAAACTGAGTACTCAACTACTGTCTAGCTAATTATTTATACCAAGCCCAAAAAGAGGAAAGCAATATAATTAGTCACCAGTGATGGTTTTCCTTAAATTGGTGATTCAGATTTTTCTCTTTCCAGTCCGGTTTAAGATTGAAATCGATATTCCTTTGACAGGTAAAGGAATACTGGTATTAAATCTACTAGTCATTAGCATGTGGATTAGTCAAGTATCAAATGACATTCGGTTTCCTTAAAAATGTTTCACATTATTCCAAGAAAATAACAGCAAAATCCATTTGGAGAACTCTTGTGCGTCATGCAGTTTAGTAATGAGTATTTGTGAATAAGAACAGGGGACCAGTTACCCACACAGCAGAAAGTGTTGACCTTGATTGAACCTGAACCTGTTATATAAAGTTGCAATTAAAGTCTAAATCAGTAGCTGTGCTCACTTCACGCTATCATACTTCAATTTATCATATGCATTTTAAATTCCAATTCAATTCATGCGCGAGAAGAATTATATAAACTCGAATGTTTTTAAAGTCAATAACCAAGGTAAAGCAAATTTGATAAGCAAATTCAGCAATAAAAGTGTGACGAAATACAAGTTTGAAAATCCGAAATGAAGCAATAATTTTGGCATAATAGCATAATAGTTCGCTGAGAATCGAGTAGATATATCTGGTTTCAAGCTTGTTTCCAAGGAATAGTAAACAATAATAAAAACAGTTTATGGTTAATCGTATTTCTAATATATCATGTTTCATTATATTTTGGAATTGTATTTGACGTTTGTGTGCGCACTGCAACATAGTAGCCTGAGCCTGGTCAATTAGTGAGTATAAGGATTTGGAGAGAAGTATTGGCTGAAAGGATCAACGTAATTAGTTAATGAAGTGAATATATTAGGAATTTTAAATATATTTTATTTAAATCAGACAACGCCTTCTGTCAGAAATGCTTCTGTCAGAAATGTCGTAAAATTAAAAATTTCACATAACGTTACGGAGCTTTAACATGCTCGTTGAGAAACCGAATAAATACGTAATCATTTCATTCATATTGAATACTTTTTTCTGGAATGAATTAGAATTATTAAACTATAACCCTGGCATGACATTCAACATGACTTACGTTAACAAAATTACGTTCCGGAGTTTTTAAGTTGTGGTGAACGGAAATCGAAGAACTCTCATTTAAAACTTTCAGTAGGTATCGAAAATGACTTTTGCCATTATTTGAATATGCACATGCATATGTTCATTGGCATTATAATTTTTGGTTAGTTTATCTGAAAGGCTAGCCAGTAACGGTTGGTCTACCCTAAAAATGTTTTTATTTGGGCCTTCACTTCTTCGGACACTTCAAATTTGTATAAAATACGCGAATTTCTTCAATACTATTCCTTACAAGTGGGACGAAATATCTGGACTCTTCCTATACGTTCCTCAATCCGGAACAAATTACATCAACGGTTGGAACTTTATGAAATACGCTATTATTGTACATGGAATTATTATCAATATTCGTTGTTTTCAATCAGCTATAGAAGTTTTACACAGTTCAGAGTGGATCAACTACTTTGTACTAGATTCACTGGGATTTTTAGCCAGTAGTACAAGTTGTTTTCAGCAAATTACGTTTATGAATAAGGGACAAGCTATTGCTCTTTGTTTCAATCGGTTTATCAAGTACTACACAAAATTACAGTGTAAGCAATTATATATACAGTGTGACGCAAAATATTTTTCTCCCCAAAGCTTTAAGTTGATATACGATATATCAACATTTCGCGTTACCCTGTACAAAAAAAATAAATTTTAGGCTTTTATAATCAAACCCGAACGAATTAATTTTTGCCGTTTCAGATCAATTCTCAGAAAGGAATAATTCAATACCACTCTGGCAATCCACCGTTATAAATGTGACCGTGCTGTTAGGATGCTTATCTGTTATAGTACCCTTCGTGACATTCATAGGTTCTATATGGAGATACCCGCGACTCAAAATATTTCTAGTTTCTTGGATATTTGAAGATCCAAATTGCACACCAGTCTGGATTCGCATGCTGTGTGGATTACATATTTATTTGTCACTGATGATCATGTGGTCATGTTACTTGGCAAATGTCGTTATCTTTGGCTTACCAATTTTCAGCACAATGTTCCTACTCTTGGAACTGAGGTATCTATATCGATATCTTAACTTAATTTTAACTAAGCCAGAGGGTTAAATCTGAGCCGCGTTTATGTATTTCAAAGCTAATAAGAATGGACATTGATATATCCAGGTCAGGAAAATTGAGCAAATACTCATCGAACAAATTACTTGAACCGGAAGTTGTTATGCTGATCTACAGAAATATTCAGCTCCTCTTCGTAGATTTGAACGACATTACTCGGGACTACTTCTTGATTACCTTAAACAACATGCTTATGTGCTACACTGTATTTTGTAGTTTTATTCTTATTAAGCTCCATGCCCAAATTTATTTTGAAGGTCTCACTGTTACGTTTTTAATTGGTGCTCCTTGTGCATGTTTGCTAATATTACTTTACATTGTCCTTGGTGATATTAATCAGTTGTCGAAAGTGTTACTCCTGTCTTGGAAAAGAAGGGCTGGGAGTTTACCACCCCGGGTTAAAATAACAATGAAGAAATTTTTACGCTCCAATCGACCCTTAAGAATTGATCTTGGGAGTTTTGGATATTACCAAAAGCCAGCTAGTATACGTATTATTGGGAAAATGGTTTATTACACTGTCAAGTATTTACTATTGATGAATAAGTGGTTTGAATTGTAGTATCCAAATTTGAATGCTCTGAATATTCACTGCGCGAAATCAAGCAGTGAAAACCGTGTGTAATAAATCTGAAGCGAGGCTAAACTTATTTTACTATTACAGCCGGCATTTATTACACGTAAACCCTGGACTAGATTATGTCGGCGTGCAAAATCGAATTTTTCTATCCAGCATTTATTAATTTTGTTGCAGGAATGTGACTGTAAAATGCAGCAGCATTATATATGGTTGCACTATATTGCTATAAAATTAAATCATTACTTTTGGAATAACCCTCGTATAAGAACTCTGATATAAGAATTCATTAGAAAAATAAAATTACTTTAACAATTTCAAGATTAAATTCTGAGCACAAAATTTCCTAGTCTTTGGATAGGAAAATCGATGTTTTATATCAATGAAATTTTAAAAGCATTTCTTTCTTGATTAACGCTTCCACGGCTACTAGAATGATTGGTATTAACAGTAAATTTTGAATGTTGGGAGTGAACACTGAATACAATTATTTATAAGCGAACAAGTTCAATCCAATCAACCCCAATGGAAAATTACAGGGAAGTTCGAAAACATTAAATGGTTGATTTGGATAAACATAAATGCATTAACTCTTCCGGAATCTATGAGAAATATGCCTTTTCGAGTGTAGCATAACCTCGTTAAATACAAGGTTAAATTGAATGGCAAAACATGTAAAAATCATCCAGGAACATTAGTAAATTAAATCCAGGCAGTAAAAAGACAGAACATTGTGTACTTACAGCTATTCCCATAATTTGCCTCTATCCGAAAAGGTAATAGAGTCACGGCTTTTGTTCAAGTATCGTTCCAAGTTAAACTGGAAGTACTAACAAATACCCGGTTAGACAAGGGATCTACACTGTAGGGAAAACCACGCTCTTCATTTCAACTATGTTTTTACTCGGTCATTCTTTACTTCGTACAGTTCAATTTTGCTTAAAATATGCAAATTTCTTCAATATTATCCCTTTTAAATGGAACAAGGATACTCAGTTACTTGAATACGTTTCCCAAACCGGCACAAACTTTGTCAATAGTTGGAATTTTATGAAGTTCTTTATTATTATTCAAGGAGTTTATATAAATATTCGTTGTACTCAATCGGCCATGGAGGTTTCATACCGTTTGGAATTTTTCAATCTTTTTGTTCTGGATGCATTGGGATTCTTAGCGTCTAATTTGAGTTGCTTTCAGCAAATCACATTCATGCATAAGGGACAAGCTATTGTGGTCTGTATAAATCGATTTATCAAGTATTATACAAAACTGCAAGGTAAATTATATTTTAGTTTAAATTGTATTTATAGGGAAATTGATACTAATTTATTGGGTTTCAGATAAATTCGCAAAAAATAATAGTCCGCTACCTCCATGGCAATCCGCGGTTATAAGATTGACCGTTATGCTTGGATGTTGTACATTTACCGCTCCAATAATGGGATTCCTCATTTCCTTGCGATATCCGGATATGAAAGCTATGTTAACTTCCTGCATATACGAAGATCCTAAATCCGCGTCAATTTGGATTCGGATGCTTAATGGAGTACAAATGTACTTGTCGTTAAGCATCATGTGGTCTTGTTACTTGGCTCACACGCTTATTTTTGTCATACCACTTTTCAGTACTACGTTCCTGCTGTCCGAAATAAAGTATGTTGATAATAATCATGTATATTATAACAGCGAACACATAATTTTAATCCATTTTTTTTAATTCTGAATATATCCAGGGCAGAAAAACAAAGCATATACACATTGAATAAATTACGTGAACCAGAATCTGCTCTACTTGTGTACAGAAATCTTCAGATCCTTTTCCTAGATTATAACGGCATCACCCAGGATTACTTCTTGATGACCTTAAACAACATACTGATGTCCTGTATTGTACTCTGTAGTTTCATTCTAATCAAGCTCCATTCACAGATAAATGTTGGAGGTCTTATCCTTACATTTTCTGTTTTAGCTCCTAGCGTGTGTTTGTTGATACTGCTATATGTTATTTTCGGTGATATTAACCAGTTATCAAAAAGGTTCCTCGCGTCATGGAAAAGGAAAGCTGGATCATTACAACCTGGGGTCAAAATTAAAACGAAGAAATTCATCCGTTCGAGGCAAGCTTTAAGAATTGACCTGGGATCTTTTGGATATTACCAAAAACCTGCAAGCATTCGTATTATAGGGAAAATGGTTTCTTACACTGTTAGGTTTTTGTTATTGATGAGTCAGAAGTTTGGATTGTAACCTGTTAAGTATTTCATACACTCAAAGTATTGACAGAACAAAGCAATGTCGCGGTGTGGATGAATAAATTATGATTTCGTGGTACTTTACAGTAAGGGTGGCATTTTTCGATGCCATGAAAAATTAGAATATGCCATAAAAAAGAAGACTTTTGCAATAGGAAATGGAATGCTGCAGTAAGTAAAATTGGTCTATAATTCCAAAGGTTAGGTTAGTTGTTGGTCATTTGGGTATTTCAAAAATCTAACCTAACC
>JAQFYT010003481.1:0-10674 GCA_034694925.1 Ceratophysella denticulata | reverse complement strand
ACCCGATTGTCGAAAAAATGGTGGGGAAAATTGGGGAAAACGATGAAAAAATGTTGAGAAAATGAAGAAAAAAACTCCTTTTTTTTCGACAAATTGACCCAAAAATTCTACGATTCATTTTCCCCATTTTCCCCACATTTTCGACAATCGGGTTTTCGACAATTTGACCTGGAATCAATTTGTTGGGATCATATCTCAGTGGTTCTGACAATCGTAGCCCTGAACCAATGTTCAATTCGACAATTGATTTACTAAAATTTGAACCTGGAAATGCTGCAAATTCCACAAGGCTTGGAACATCTGGCGCGGATGCGAGGCATTCGTATCATTCTGGCTCCTTGTTAATTACAAATTATTCTTGTCTCCGTGCTTGGGATGAGCACAAGGCTAGAGAAACTATTACTGCGATTACAATTATTGTAAGGGTATTTCTTTAATTCCGATCACCAACTTTGGAATACTGAATATTATTTTTGTTTAATCTAGGATGAACCTTTTATATTGAAACCTCTTTCCAACTGTACCACTTCAAATTTTACTCTTGCGACGAATACCAACGCATGCTACAAAGGCCTTCTGGCGTCATTAATGTTAAGAATCGTCGATGATTTGCCATACAATGTTGAAGTAAACCGGGTTGAAACCCAGTATGGCAGCAAAGTCAAAGGAGAATCCGGTAAATGGTCTGGTGTAGTTGGAAAACTAATTGAGAAGGTAGGTGTATATATTGACTATTGACATTTTCTCGACAAAATTTTTCGACTTCCGAATAGTCTAATTTAAATTGTTTGAGAATTTAAAAAAAATCAAATATATTATCACGCAAGCTCCAGAGAAAGGTGCATATAGCTCATCTATGTACAGTTCAAACAATGTTTTGTAATTCAGGCCCGCATATTACATACTTCATTATATCTTCTGGTCTCCAGCTACCATGCTGTTTGTAAAGCAGGTTATTTTTTACTTTAAAATCTGTAGAAAACGGATCTGGCCCTGGTTGCAATGAGTGTGACAAAAGAAAGAAGTGCAGTAATTGACTTGATTCCATTCATGAGCAACAATATCACGAATGAAACATATGGGCTAGCATTTCCGAAAGGCTCTCCCTTGACTACAAAATTCAAGAAAGTGTACGTTATTTTAGAAACTCCTGCAGAAAGTAGTGAGATAATTTAAAGCTAAACTAATTGGTATTTTGTTCTATTTTGTTTCATAGTATTTTCAATCTACGCATGCAGCGATATCTTGAGCAGCTTGAATATGAATTCATTTCTAACCACGGAACCAATTTTCGAATGGATAAAATTCATTAATGTATATTATCGTTATCGAAATAAGAACTGAATGAAGATATTTCCTGCATCATTACATATTCCATCCAATTTGTTCATTTTGCTAAGTTATTTGGCTTCACCGAAGCCCCTTTACTAAATAGATTTAAAGAGTCCAGAAATCAACCGTCCCGATGCTACACAATCTATTAATTGTCCCACTCTGAAATAGTTTATTTGAATCCGGGCAAGAGAGGTTGCAGAATAAAGATTGTTTCTTGTCCCAGCAAATAAAACCGGCAAAGCACAAAAGTAGAATAAGATCCCCAAAAGAACACAATTCGAACCTAAAAAAATTAAGGCAACACACGGAAACGCTATTTCACCGTCATTTCGCAATTCGCAACCGATTTGGACAAATTAGGAATTCAACATTGGTCAATCCTAGCAGGATTGAACATGTGCATAACGGTGTACATATTCTACACCGCAGTTGATTGAATCCCATTGAGTCTCAGCCTCATGAGATTCAGCATGGATATTAAATAGCATTGGTATTCAGTATATGTGAATCTCTGTGAGATATAAGTGGATGGGATTTAACATAAGGAAATCCTATTGAGATTCAACATATGGAATTCCATTGAGATTCAACATAGGGAATTTCGAATTACATTGATATTCAACATAAGGAATTTCGAATTCCATTGAGATTCAACATAGGGAATTTCGAATTCCATTGAGATTCAACATAGGGAATTTCGAATTCCATTGAGATTCAACATAGGGAAATCCCATTGAGATTCAGAAGCATGGGGCTCAACATAATGTGAATCCCACCCAGCGCCGGAGTTCCGCACGAGAACATGGGAGTGATCATGCCTTACGCCGTTCTCCGACCACGTGTCTAAAATCCTGGTTGTAAGTTGTAAGCTTTATCGAAACCATATCCGTATTCCTGGTTTTGATAAAACTCAAGATCCCCTTATTTTTACCGACATGTTATGTATGGAGCTCTGCATGCTTTATAAGGCTAGAAATAAATAGTAAAAGAACACACTTAACGGCTTGAATAATGGGTTGATCCAGGTGAATACAGATAGCAAGTATTTAATCTGTTTATGATCAGCCACCCCTCTTTCTTTGTTGTAAAAATGGGATGGTAAATGGTTAATGGTAGTGAAAGTATTGTAGAGATTTGTGTCCTGCTGCATCTTGATTGATTCAAGTGACGTGTATGGCTGAAACGTATGATGAAAGGGAATTCTTTTTGCAAGCAACATCCCCTGTCTGTGGCGAGTGCAACAATGCGGATGGTCATCCGACAGCCCAGCCAAGCCAACAGGTCCCTCCAACAACACATCCTTAATTTTCTTAGTAGTCTCCCAAGATTCTAATCGCAAAAAAAAATTGGCTAGCTTGGCGTGCCTTTCCTTGGCTACTCACACATTCGTATCTTGATCTTCGAGGAATTCCCTTCTCCTCGCTCTTGCCCTTACTAATGTAATGGTAATGGCAATAATGGCATGTTTTGGGATTCGCATGCAGCCGGCAGGGTTCACGGTGTCAGCTGTAGTTGGGATCTCCACCTTTGCGCCTCTGCTGTGCATCTCACTCTCCTCTGTCTTCAGTAGTTCCCATCACCAGAACCTTAAATCTTGCTAAATCTTAATGAAGCTTCCTTTCCATTTCAAAATGGGTTTCACTTATCCTAATCACTTTTACTCTCAGTTGACAATAGGCGGAAAATGCTACTACCGGGTTAAGGTTGAGGTTCCACGAATTAGCTAGTGCTTAAGATTAGTTCAGTTGGAGCAGCGGTCCGAGTCCGTGTTTATTTACAGTATGAGAGTGAGTTACTTGGTTGTGGTTCTCCTATTTATTTTTGAATTTGAACTTTTTCAAATTGTGAGTGGGTCAATGGTCACTATGCCGGCTCCGGTCGCATTTGCCATTATTACGGCTGCTGTGAAGCTGAAGCTCATCCTGGTCAAACTGATGTTTGCATGGAAGACAATGGGTAAGAACTGCGGTGTTTTGTTCTGGTCCATCGATAAATAGGCATTATTCATAGGGCGTCACATGTAAGCTACGCGCTTTAAAAAGCTGTTAAATGTTTCGTGAAGAAAACTGATAAAATTGGTGCATAATTTGATAGCGATCATTTGAGCACATCGTTACAAATTTTGTGCTGCTGTTAGTGCTGTTACATAATATGTTCTTTTTCACATTTTATTCTTAAATACAAATCTGGTATATTTGTAACAATATTTTAGAAAACTAACATAAACAAGTTTAAGCTCGTGGAGGAAACTCAAAAATCGTATCACATGCAATTATGTTGTCGAATTACAATTCGGTTGCGAGTGAGTTACCGTTATTGTAAAGTAGGATATTTTTCGCACAACCCGAATGGTAGAAAGTAGATTTACAGAGTTATTATACGTCAATAATACCCGGATATGGTGGGGGATCCGAGTCCGCAATGCTTGGCGTTGGTGGCAGGTTGCTCGGATATCCAGGATATGGGGGTGGGGGGTCTGTGTATTGGCCATCCCGCTGGATAATTAAAATGGTACTGCCATTGATTCTGGCACGGTTACTGTGTACAACTGCCGAGGTAGGATAGGAGGACGCCAGTGATATTGGTTCTTGTTCGTTACTGCTGTCGGACATAGAGTCTTCGTCTGTTGGTGTCCCGTTGTTGTGATCGGAACCGCGTCGGCACGGTAAAATATGGCAGGTTCGTAGGTCGTTCGTGTGCCGAATCCGATTCTGAGCCGACCCGCTATCTAGAAAGTAATCCAGAAATAAGCTATTGATGTAACACGGTCATACGGCATCGAAATTCACGTCGGTTATGTAAGGCGAAATTAGTATGTGATCACTCATGATCCTGAGAGTGCACCGGTGCAACAATTCAAGTATTTGTAAATTTTATAGCAAATTACCAATAGATATGAAATTTAAGAGTGAAGTACTATGGCTGTTTGACTCGGTATTTTAGTTTTAAGGCAATAAATCTATCAATCAGACGTGTAAGAAAGAATTACATTTTTCTTGTCATCCTGTCGGTTCCAGACCAATCTGGGACATGTAATCTTGTGTTTGATCGAGTTAATTGGATTTAAAAATATTTTATCCCAAACTGCATGTGGTTCTCAGTTCGTTTCTATTTGCTGTCAAAAATCGCATATCACAATAATCTTGGAAAGGAACATGCTGCTAACCTGGAGTGACCTCGGTTCCTAATAACTCAGTTCCTGAGTGTTGTTTAGATTTTCTGGCAATCCGGACAATTATTGAAAGAATTCCCATAAAAATCATGATGGCCGCTACGAAACTGGAAATTAAAAGAATGACATTCAGTAAATGTATATCTTTAACAATTTGGTAGCCGATTTTTTCGTGCTTCCTTAATAAATAGCACTACTATATAAGTGTATAATTACACGATCAATGAACTAATTCAAATGTCCTATAACCTTCTGGAAGAAGCTCTTTCTGATGTCCTGTTGAATTGAAATCCAGTTCCAGATCGATCATACATATGTTCTTGATGCGTTTTGATGGCACTTTTCATATATGCATCACTAAAAGTAAGATCATACAGAGGTTTTTCCTTATTCCACAAGCCATTGTAAGGGATTAAGTTTCCGTTGGATTCTTCGGGAAGGCGTTCTGGTATTTGCGGGGCGTGATAAGTACGCTCCCAAATGGAGTTCTGTCCAAAAACATTGGTGGTCCTGTCGTTCAAATCTGACGTTTTGCTGTAGACTCCCGTCGAATTCTTCAATACACGGGGATACAAGTACCGGTTTATTCTCAAGAGCTTCATCAACTCACTCCTCGTGTCATTTAATTGTACCTGAGTCCGAGTCCAAGGACTGTAGCCGGTCACAGGTTGACCCAGGGAATCCGGATCTCCCTGACTGCACCCCACACAAAATAGAATGCCGATAGTGATGGCTATTAAGAGTTTTAAAAATATTGAACAAGCCATCTTTTAAAGATAAATATTGACGCTGGATTGCAAAGATTAATTGTAGAATAGAGTGAATAAATTAAATGTAAAATATCCACCAGGAAATAAGAATACTGTATTGTATTATTGAGTAAACGAATGAGCTACACACTGCACTATAGATAATAGCTGTACACTTTATTGACTATTGGCCAATGACTTGGAATTGGAACTGAAAGTTGTGTGCGTTGAAGCTGAGGTTTTTTCTGAGAAGTCGGTTAGCAGATAGTGGCAGTTTTATCAACGCCTATTTCCGTCACTTAAACTTAAGCGAGGGTAGAGTAGTAGGTACTAAATAATATGGAAGAAGTTCTTTTGGCCTATATGTTTAACCCTGTACTCATTCCTATTTACTTCTTGAAAGTATGTGATTGAACAAATTGGGACGGAGAGTATTTATCAACTTTTTCCAAACTATTTTCGATTTTGTAGGAAATCTGGAATCAATAGATATATGCCGTGAATATTGGACTCATACTGAACTGATTGAGTATCTCTACTTTCCCTGTTGGCTGCAACCATGCCGCTATGCCGCTGTTGCGTAGGTACCTACTCTACTCGATTTCCAGCTATGAAATTTCCTCAGCCGGAACTCCAGCAGGAGATTACCCTTTCTGGAATCATATAGGAACTTGTCTGGTCCGTCACCAGCGTTACACCACCACCCGCTCCCCGGTTCCTTTTTTCCGAACTCGGGATTTTCCGGTACTCATACGAGCCAAGACTTGAGACTGGAAATTGGAAACTCCAACAAGTGCTGGATTTGACACCCAACAACGCTTTGTCACATGTAGGAGGGAAAGATAGAAAACATCATTCTCCAGCAGTTTAGTTCGGAATGCTCTGGACTCTGGAAAAAGCTCAAAGCTCTTAATCAATTAAAAAACTGTCGTCGAGTTTACTCCTTCATTACGACTACGGCTTCAGGCATAACCTTTCTCGGTGTACACGAAATACTTGGTTCATTCAAAAACAACATGTTTGAATAAGATTGTACATGCCGATATTCCAATGCTGATTAAATGTACTAAAGTGTGCTGCATTAAAGGTACATAGTAGACATTGTTTTAAAAACACGCTAAAATCAGGTGCGAATTAAGATTAGCTGTGCACACTAAAAGCGCGGTGCAATATGTTACGGCAAACAACTTTTCCTTTATTAAAGCCTGAATAAAGGATTATATATTGCTATTTTGGTATATACCGAACCAATTAGGGACTATAGGATACGATCTAAAAAGGGATATTATATGATTTGATAAATTGTTTCCTCCCGTGGTCGAAATGTATTTTACAATTTATACTTCGAATTAATATTTTGTTTGTGAATAAAGTTTCTTTTGTAACCCCTATTACTTTGATGTTACTATACTATTCTTCCACATATGTAGGTACTTACATTAGTGCTGTAATAGCAAATCACATCTTGTTCTCTTGTCATTTGTCATGTTATAAAGGCCCAGTGCTTATACATTGACCATGGTTTATTGTATTTGATTGAAGTGCACAGATATGTATGTAGTTGCGTCTCTTTCTATTTGATCTTATCCCTTCCAAATGTAGATGACGATGCGCAAACAATAAAAAGTTGTGAAATCAAGAGTTTCAGGAGCAATTCACTTTCTCTTTTTGCATTCCACATGAATATGCCTCAGTAATGTTTTTCTGTATTTCATGAAATATGAGTGTATAAAGAATGCCATTTTATTGCCTTTCGTATGCTTTCGGGGTAGACCTCTTTGTAGAAGTCACCGGGTTAAAAGGCCTTTCGTTTCCACCTACAGCCGGATGCAACGTAACATTTTAATAATACTGCTGGTGTTTTGCCATATGTAGTAATGTCGTTTCCATTCAATTCCAGGAAAATATCGATTTAAACGTTCGACTTCGACATCAGATATGGTGGAAGTGGAGCGTATCGAGAATAGCAGTCCAAACTTACAAGAAGATTCGAATGAGCTCTTGATGGCATGGAGAGAGCTTGAGTCAACTGCAGAGCGTCAAATCATGTTCGATTTTCCGAGTTGTCGCCACGGTGCCACGACCGGAAGTACCATTACTAACTATGAGTCAACGAATAGGCCACCCATGCCTTCCGAGCATAATAGTCGGATGTAAGATCAAGCTTATTATTGAACGGTATTTTTGGCTGATTTTACTGTGAATTCCGATAGTTCTAAATGGTTTTTGTTTTAAAAATTTCAGATCACCGCCGCCCCACACAAATTCTAAGCCGGTTGCAGAAATCGACGGATATTCACAATTCGTGAGTTCTGTCATTGGGTCCATGCTTCGAAGTACCGAAGCCTGTCATATGCTACAAGAAGCAATATTGTCACAAGCCCGGTTAATGGCCTTCCATGGCGCCTAGTGAAGAATACTAACTACATAATAGCTTCAAGAGAAAGTATTACTGTACTTTGCGTTCAATTTTAAGAGAGGTCTTATTTTCCTTTAAACGTGGCATATGAACAGTGGTGATACACCGAATTGATTGAAACAGATACGATAACTTCGATAGACCTGTAAAATATTTAGCTCCGTTCATAGTAGAACAATGT
Organism: Ceratophysella denticulata; assembly: GCA_034694925.1. Taxonomy (NCBI): domain Eukaryota; kingdom Metazoa; phylum Arthropoda; class Collembola; order Poduromorpha; family Hypogastruridae; genus Ceratophysella; species Ceratophysella denticulata. The sequence continues at coordinate 2,818 of JAQFYT010003481.1, read as the reverse complement.
ACCTAACTATTTTAATCTCCTGTGATACTCAAATATAGTTGATATAATTGTTTAAGCCTAATAAACGTGTTTTCCTGCCTTCGGCTCAATATACATTTTGTATGGAAGTAAAATAAATATGTACTCAATGAATGATTAATTTCCATCTGAATTTCACTCACAATCAGTAGACGCTAGGAATCAAAAGCGACTAATTTTTAAGTTTTTAGCACTTCGATTAAATAACACGACCAAATACGTCATAACAAAGGATTCATTCTTCAAAGCTCTCTCGTTGGTAATATGGTTATAAACCTTCATAACCATGAATTATCTAATTCATCGCCCAAGCTATTCTTTGAAATGAAGTTAGAAACCGTGAATTGTTTACAAGCGGACGCTCATGCATAGATAGCCAATGTTGATACGCGAATGGATCCTTGATCCTGGTTACTGCGGCTTAGGATTTCTTACCACTTCATTAAGAATTGTGTAGGTATTTGTATTACTCGCTCTTTGATTCACGCTACGAACTCTGATTCATGTGTGTCTAATTATTTCTAAAAATTTCCGGGCTGCTGACCACAAGGGAGAATTTGGGAAGACAATCAACGTTAATCTAAAGCATGCGTAAAGTTAAGAAAGACAAGGTAAAGTATTATCTCTAAAGACGTGCTCGTATTTCCGTCCTGCTCTACTTTCCACAAACTTGTATAATAATTCAACGTTGAGATGGAAAATAATAATAATCCGTAATGACGATTTCACGAGTAGTGCACAGCATACGCATCCAACCCAGTGGATAGCAATCTCTAATTCATTAAACGCTATTAGGAATTAGGGATTTTTTGGGATTTTAGAAACAGCGAGAGCGTACGTTAGTGCTCAGCGTAAGCTCTTAGGTTCAAGTTTACTTTTATAACAATAGAAATGAATTTTATTTTAATGAGGTAGAGAGCCAGTAAAGTGAGTAGGCTGAGGACGAGTGCTATGCAACAAAATACTCTCTCACCCAAAAAGAAAACCTGTCTTTGAATCTTGTTTCAGACTAAATTCAATCTAGATCACCTTAAACGTCGTAGTTACAGTCCTCAGTACAACTTTAGAACTCGGGACAACTTCAGTCCTCTAGCTTTGACAGTCTTTTCGCATATACTGGTACAATTTAGTGAAATTGTCAACCGAGTGTCAACCGTTACAACCGTCAATAACAACCATGAAGCTTCGGGATGTGGTTCTGCTTTCCGGGACGCTGCTGCTTCTCGTGACGGTGCAGAGTGGTGATTCGACGCTCATGTTGACGTCCATGCTCGTTGGTGCTAAAACTGGGATGTTGGTTGGGAAAATGAGTCTCGGTGGATTAATGATGATGCTTATGGCTGGTAAGCAAAACTGAATACCGTATAATGGATATATATAGGATTCCTACATATTTATTATACACTTATTGAAGTGGAATACATTTCTCTATAAAGGCTAGCCACATTTGTGTTAGGATTTGAAAATAACTAGGTAACTCGTTTTCTCGAAAAATACCTTATATAGTTTTTTTTCGTAAAATCAACTAAACCATATTCTAAGCTGACACAAACTTACGTTTTTGGGATAATTTCACGTCAAATCCGCCTAATAAGCTGGAGGCTTATAATTAAACTGTAAATCTTTAAAATGTTGAACATAGTTTTACAGTTTTGAATTAGCTACTTTCACTCAATGTACCTTTAATTTGGTAGCCATTTGCAGATATTGGTAAATCATCCATTTGATAAGTTTGACTTATTATTGTCACGGTGTATGTTATTTTAATTTACTCGGACTAAGCTTTAGTTAAGATCCGGCGTGTAGCCTCAAGGGGGGAACTATATCTACGTTCAAATATCCTCTTCCTCCCGAAATATCTCCGATTTGTCATTTATCATCCATTTTCTTCAAGAAGACAAATAATTTTACGCTTTATTTTCCTAAACCCCGCATTCCTAAAAAAATTAGGTCAAGGCGGGTTACTGGTAATGATCCGGATGACCTTGAAAAATTGTAGTTCTGACATATTAATTATAACTACTTCATATAACTGTTTATTAAAGTTTAACATTTTGGAAATTAGCAAATCCGTACCGAAAAAATACAAACATATATTGCATCAACTTTCGAGATTTGGTAGCAATCTCCCATTACAGAGTCTGTTAAATAAACATATAGCTAAACTTTTTATTTAAAAAAGCAATAATTACAAGCTCAAAGTATTTCGTCTATCTGTAGCATCTAACCAGAATAATCACAACAATGCGGGTTATGGGAAGAAGCGTGCGATACGAAGTGCTGGCAGTGACGCTGAAGATAAGACTGAGGACGCCGAAGTTGTGGTTCGAAAGCGACTGGTTAGGCAGATGGACTCGGCGTTTGATACGATGACATGTTTGCCCAAGTTCGTTTGTGGAATGAATGCTCAGACGCCCTCAAAGAAAACAAGTCTTATGAACGACTACGGACATCTTCTGAAGATCATGCTTCTGTAAGTTCAGTCTACAGATGTCGCAATCAGACTTAGTATATTTATTACTACACAGGTGTAGGTAATTGAATTGTACACAATTGACTAATTTCATTTAACGCTTTACCGAGTCACACATTCACAGATATGAAATTGACACTTCGGCGTTAAATTTGGGCATGATTGTATAACTTGATCTAGAATTGTGTTAAGTTAACTTGGGGTTACGTGAAATCAAGACCAAGAGAAAATACTTCTTAAGGCTGGTCTCAATGATGCCGGGCTAATATCTGCTGCGATAGCCTAGCAGGTTGCACTAAACGCTGCCCTCCTCTTCCCAAAGTCGAG
>JAQFYT010003480.1:0-10677 GCA_034694925.1 Ceratophysella denticulata | reverse complement strand
TAGCAGCTTCTCTAATGTGATCTCAAGGACTGGTCTATGGTCAAATTGATTTAGACCACAGAACCAGCCGGCTCCGGTAACCCGGAGCCGTACTAGGCGCTATATAGTAACTGTACCTAATCAGCAAACGACAAAATACAACTCCAAATTCTCCGATACCAACGATTAGAATGTTCAATACGTGGAGACCTGTCCAAAGTTTCCATGATAGAGGTGTTTGGCTTCAGCGGATGGCTGTTAACATATTTTTGTTCCTGGAGAAATGGGTAGTGTAATTAATGTACATACGAACGATGGTGAATTTTCAATACGATGCATATCAGGAAAAAAGTAGGTAGTTTACCTTAATCATGAATTGGACACTGGTTGATTTCTGTACTTTAAAAGCATGAATGGTCGTACTCAAGCATTGACCAGAGTCCATAATACTTTTATACGATATCCGAATCGAGTGAACTGGACCTTCCCAACACGCAATGGCCCCACCGCTTTCCTAATGTAAATTAACGTTAGTCAATAAATTTTACCAAATATCGTTTGCGACTGAAATAGTTGAATTACTGGAATATTAGTTTACTTACCGCATTTGCTGAATCCAGTATACTTATGTTAACGTGGAAGTTCTTGGCATCGTTATCCGTTCCCAGAAGCCAGAGCCAAACTCCTACCTCTTCTGGCTGTCGAACTTGACGAATCAAGAAAAAGGTATATCCTTTGAACTGATAAATTGCACCCCTTCGTTGACGCTCTGTTTATAGTTTCAGCGTAATTAAAAAATTGGATTTAAGCCATCAAGATTTATTCAAAACTTTTGTTACTCAAGCAAGGCTCAAATATTACTTACCGATCGGATTACTTTTAAATACATTGCAGACAGTGTCAACTCGGTATTGATTAACTTTGCCCTTATGTACTTCCTTATAATGATTCAGATACTTGGAAATAGCAATGTATTTTCCAGGTTCACCATTGGTGCATCCATAATTGAGACAGGGAATTGGTCTGGATTTTTAAAGGATAATGTTATCTTGAAACGGCAATATACTATGGTAAATTTTTTAAAATGTAAGTTTATTTTATGGCCAGAATACGACTTCGAACAACGCTTGCTCTCTTATTATACAGCGGCATGACCCGCGCAATACATGGTTGGAATCCTAAAGATCTGGGTGATCACATTGGTTATTCTAAGACGTCTAAATGATACTGAAACAGCCCAGTTTTAGGAATTAAACATGTTAATGTTAATGTTACCCACAGCAGATAATTATGGGCAATTCGGATAGTCCAGGTCTTTAATTTTCCGAATAGACATTTCGAGGGTCATAACGTTGTATAGTAAGCGAGCGAGCATTTCAAATCGAAAATGTGTTTCGGCTATAAGATAACATTACGCTAAAAAGCTACCGTTAGAATTAAAGCATTTTTATGTTTATTTACCGGAAATCGCAGTTTTCTTGATGTTCTTTTACGAATTTCCCCAGCATAACTTCCTTGCAGCCCTCGGCTTCATATTTACAACCAAAAGTCGTTTTCTCAAATAAATTCTCATAGAAGTAATTCCGTGTCCCGGGAAAGGGCAATTTACAGAGACCACACTTATTCAGTGCTTTACGACAAAAACTACAAATGATATGTCCGGTCACACATAGATAGACCGGTGGTAACGGCATATCCAAGCAATACGGACACTCCATAATCTCCGACAGTTCGTCATTCGGAACCAACTGAATAACCTCATTCTTGAGGGAATAGCAGACCCAGTCGCTGTTAAAATAATTTATTAATTTATTCATTGAAAATATTTTTTTAAAAAAAACGGATCAATTTAATTAAAGGCAAATTTGTTTTAAAAAGACTTACTATTCCGACTTGGATTTACTAATTGTAAACATTGTTAACCACAGTAATTCCGTTGCTCAACAGCCCAGAGTTATACAATAAACTGGATAAACTGGACTTCCCAAGGATCGTCTTTAACCTTCTTTTCAGAAACTACGGACTTTGATGCTGATAATAATAATGTATTTATAACCTTAAAAATACATTATCAGGGTCTGGTGTCAACCCAGTGACATGACTTGTGAGGTTCCAATATATTTATTGTCATTGTTATCAGGAGACACTAATAAGAAAGCGTTACAAGATATGTAGCAAGAGAGGTACCAGATAAACGAAGTCATTTCATTACAGAACAAGGCATTAATTTTGGTATACTTGACATTAATTTTGATATACTGCTGGAAGCTCGTCTTTTTGTTGGTTCCCGGAATTCCGATAAAAATAATAATGCTTAAGCACTATTTTCTTTATTCTCGACTTGTTTTATTGACTTTGTTCTAAATAAATGCATAATCAGTTGACCCCAGCTGCTTCCATTTGAACGTAAGTCTAGAATGTGATGCTTGTCTTCGACGTAACTTCCTTCACACTGATTTGTGTAATTACTGGTTTTGCCTGACGTGACGACTGACTGACTCTACTGTTTGTGCATTGATCCTGTCCTTATTTATTGTACTTACCTGTTATGCTCTCGAAATCTGGTTTATTTACTTCCATTATGAGATACGAGACTACCATGCATTCGTCTTATTGGTTACATCAATGGAACAGTGATTCTAAAACCGTGTGTTCAGTTGAATGTACTAAATTATAGGTTAATGTAGAGCGTAACTGGAACAATTGGTCATTAAGCATTACAGATAGCTCATGGCAAGGCAATCAGGTTTCTCCGACTGTTCTTATGTAAATAGGTTCTGTTATCATTAACCGAAAATAGAATAGGATTAGCTGCCGCCATGCTGGAAGCATGATTCATACGCTGTGTTGCTTCCAATTGGAACAATAACGAATTCGCTTGTTCACGTTTAGAATTTTCCATGACTAATGGGAACATTTTAAATATGGCCCCAAAGCATTAATTGTAAATATAGAACTAGGTACCTTTCTTGCTTCTTAGCCATTTTTAGTTTTATTTGCTGTTCAAATTAGTAAATCCTATGGTTTTTTAAAAGAGAAATATATTGAGATCTTGAAATGACTGAATGATTTCAACCCAATTAAAATTTGCTAGCATTTTTCAAGACACGGAAAATATTCCGTTGATCTCACCGTCAATGTCTGACTCTACGAAATACTCTGAGTTTACTTTTTTGCTTACTATTTTCGTAAATAGCTGGAGAATGATTCATTAAATGTTGAAACCAAGAGTGTACAAGTAAAAAAACTCAAGTGCCAAACAGATGTGTTGAAATGTTGTGCCAAAAGCCCACACTTGCATAAAAAATGAATGAAATAAATATAAACTTTAAACCAAAAGTTGAACGTTACATCGAATAATGTTTCAGACAGAGATTTGCCAGCCTGTAATTACCATGATGGTATGATGGTAGATTATATTTTTCGGATCCGCACCACATGCCGTTGTCACCGTCGCTTTCAAATCTTATAATAGCATAAGGTTCATTCCATTGTGGGATTCCGTTTGTATGCGTAAACCCACGTTGGTTATGTATCTATATCTATCATGTGCCTATAACTGGGTATTACTCGATTAAAAGTCGTGGGAGTAAACCAGGGAAAGTGTTCTCAGGAAAAGTATTCTTCCCGACCGGCCTAATTTTTTGCTTAGTTCAATTTTAAGACGCTAAGCTCAGCGTAAATGTAAATAGGGCTATACTAAGGCTTTGGTTGGACTGGAATATATATTAATTTTTTACTGTGGTTTTCCATGAATCAAACTCACACGCTATTCTGTGTATTACATTTGTGTCTTCTGTTTGCATACTAGGAGAAATGAAGAAGCGTCGGGACCATAATAAATATTGTGTTGATAATTAAGTGTGAACATGAGAGCGGATGTTGTTACAAGAAGGGCACTTGGTATTTTCATTTTCTCATACCACGTTTGCGGTACTGGAATCTGATTCTGTTGGCTAATGAACTCTCCACTACTCATTCAGTCATCTGGTCCCTGGAGTTCTACATGATTAATTTATGAATTATAATTTACAATTATTTTTAAATTAAAATTGCATCACTTCTTCTATTCCTGTGAATTTGATTTAAACACAGTTTCCTAAAATATCAAACGAAGAAACGTATGAAGAGAGCTGGTTGAAAATGAATTTACTTTGAAATCGAGATGCTATAACCTCATCTTTTGTAGGCACTTTGAATGGAGGCGGAGGACATTCCATATTTGAACCAAAACTATTGACCGAGTAAACAAATCAGATATTTTCAACGAGCAATAAGTCCGTTTTCTCGTGAAAACACGTTTACATACACAGATTTATTGCAACAATACAAGGAGATGGACTTTCTCTTACGCCGCAGAAAAATTGTTGATACGTCCGCTTCTCTAAGCAGACGTCTATTTTGTTTTTGTGCCTATTTCAGCAAAAAGTATCACAGGTCGGCATCTGAAACTCATTTCATAAGGTTAGATTAAGTTTTCCGAAACGCCCGCAAGTTTATAAATTCTAGTTAGGTTAGGTTAGGTCTTCGATGAAGCCCAAAGGGCTTTTCAGATTTCTGCTATTCAGCAATATACGGAAATCCGGGGTCCTGATAGATGTTGGCATGACATGTTGCGTGGTGTTCATGGCTCAATGCTCAGCAATGATCAACGAGCTGGCCCAAAGTTCATTCAATGACCTTATTGTCTGCGTCAGGTTGAGAATATTTATCCAGATAATATATACGTTTAGCTCATTTTTTTGTTAAAATATTTCGTGCGGGCTAATGCAAATACGGATTTAAAAGCAAAAACGCACTGCCGGAGCGTCTTCGAGAACGCGCTAATAAATACTAATACACACACGAGGTCATTGAATATACACGAGTAAATACTAATATCCCAAAAGTGCTACAAAATAATAAAATTTGTGGACATTCCGGGAGGAATAAACACAAAACGGTACCTAATTATTAACTTAAGGATTTTATTTTGGCAAATGATCGGATTGCAAATTGCGAGAATAAGCGGTTTAAGCGTGTGCTTAACTTTAGTTGAGAACCACAGACACAAACCCAATAACAGAATATCATCGGTTCTCAAAGAATGGTTAGTGGATCAATCAATAAGTATTAAAAATATTTAGTGCAAATCAGAAACTTTTACGTATCGCGCCTCCGTAATGGCTAGAGTAAATATTTTGTCTTCGAATATTGATTCAGGTGACGCTTCATTTTCTAGGAGTCTAATATTTTCAGAAATACCTTTCCACTTGCTTCCGTTTGTCTCAGCTGACTCGTTCCATGATTAGCAGCTGCGCAGTATGACCAGCACTGTTTTGTCTCAAAACCCAAATCGGTCAAAATTTTGTCTCCGTACCGACTTGCAGTCAGGGACATAATAACTGTGACGCCAATGCTTTTTAACAACTCAACCGAACGACGAGCCATTTCCAGACCCAGGCCATGACCTTGAAAGGCTGGATTTACAGAGACGAGGTACAGTTCGCCGTACTGTTCCACACCGTAGGATTCAAATAGATTAAATTCTGATTCAATTCGTGTGAAGAATTGACCAACACGATTTCCTGCAGGTGGCAACGGGAATGGCCTTCCAAACTCCTTGACGTAGAGGGCGTTCATGAGTACAGCGGCGACCTAGAGACAATTTCGAAACAGATATATCAGGCACTAGCTTTTATTTTCTTCTTCAATGGAGCAGGGCTTCACATACCAGTTGAGAGCAAAGCATAAGTAGAGGATAAACTCGAATTTCAAGTTGACCTTGATGGCTTAATGGCTAGAATGGCGCTAGAGTCTTTTTTGCAAGGGGTTCTATTCTTACTGAGGTCAATACTTTTTTGTGGTTAGTTTGATTGTTTTTAGTTAGGTTAGGTTTTCCTAAACGGCGGCACGCAGAATAAACTTGACCAAAAACCTAACTCGGACTAAGAAAAATTCGACGACTGGGACTCGTATGCTCTGCTCGCATAAGGTAGAAAATAAAGGCAAAGTTATATCAGGCACAAACCACTCGTATCGACAACGTCGTCGCATAAGCATGCGGATTAGAGACCTGATTCCTGATACATTGAAAGATTAATTATGGCCGTTTAATTACCCTTGACGTTTCGGTGTCCAATGCGATGAAACTTAAGTTTAGCTTAAGAAGAACTTCGAATATTTCCCTGTCAAAAGCAATAGTTTCTTCCGTCGATTCCTCCAATGCTAAGTGAATCGGCTCATTGGTCAAGTAGTGCTTTGATAGAAATTCTACCACTAGGTCGATATCATTGATTTGAACCTTTCTAAACGTGAAGGTTTTCCAAACTCCTCCGTCAATCGGATCGATAAACATTTTAGTCCAACTTCAAAACTTCTACTTCTACGACTGTTTGCACCTTTAGGATAGCAGGTTATATAGGAGACTAATACGAAATTCCAGGGGCCTACCTGCAGGTTTTGTCAAAAGTGAGTGCCTAGCTAGGTGGTCCATTATTCATTTCAGTGCACGTTATTGAAAGGGTAATCCAAGGTTAGGGGATCGTCTGAATGATGAGATCAACAACATATGTAATGTTAAACCATTAAAAACTTCATCTAAATCACTTTTCTTGTCTAATTAATTAGGTACATCTAAACTCGTTCTGGCCTTCCCTCGCTTTGCTTATGTAAAGGTTATAAACTTTTGTTAACAATAATTAGGTATTACATGCGGCAGCGTGACAAAATACGCAAACATGTTTTATTTTCAGTTTTGGTTACATAAGTAATCTAATTTTTAAGGTCAAAATTTAGAGGCTCGGCTATGTTAAAATCAGAGTATCTACTTATATAACGAGCTTAATTGCCCATCCCCGAAGCCCCACTTTCTAATAGTGTCGGGAGGAGCGTGCCTCCCCTCAAGGTCTCTGTCACGTCCGGTAACAATACGATCGACCAGCCAACTAGCTTTTGCTTAGTAGATCACACGCCTCTCACAAGGCAAACCCAGTGAAATCAACAGCAAAAAACAACGGCGCAAACCTCGAATCTCCAAGCTATCTCCCGAACAACACTTACAATAAAAAATCCTACCAGTAAAGCTGGCTCACTCGCGGCCGGTGGTATCTGATTGGGAATTCAAATTTTTTGATATTTTCAAGTAATTAACATAAAAGTAAACAAGTGTGTCGCTACGCTCGCTCCAACTGCGCCTTGCGGCCCTTCTCTGTACACCGTGTTTACACAAGATTTCACATTTTTCCACATTAATTCACATTTAAAATTATTTATTATATTTACAATTCATAATTCATAATACAAGTTTTAGATGGGGATACCTACCTTTTTTAGCTAGGAATACCATGTTTAGATAGAAATACAATTTTAGCTAGAAATACCATTTTTTAGCTAAAAATACCATTTTAGCTAGGCATACCATTTTTAGATTGGAATACCGTTTTTTAACGTCAACTAATTATGGTAATTTTTAGCGGGCGGATATTTATTTGACCCACTTCCTGACCTCCAATTGGAATGGTTTTTTGCATTGTTTTCAGGTAGGCTATAGCTATTTTATACACCACTTTTAGGTCGAAATTCATTCAGGTTTATAGTGCTGCCATAAGATGATATGCTAACTTTGACCTTTGGGACTTTATTTGACCCATTTACTGACCTTCAAATTGAATGCCGTTTTTTGTATTGCTTTCAGATAGGTTAGGTCTCTCGAATAGAAAAATTTTTAGGTCAAAATTCGTTCACGTTCATATAGCTGCCATAAGACGTAATGTTAGCTTTGACCCCAGTTTTGACCCTGAAGGAGGGGTCAAATTGCTTAGGTGATACGCGTTCCCTATCCTTACTTTGACCATAGCTTTGCGCTGGTACCAAAATTTTTGGTCTAAACCCGTTTGTACATGGTCTAGAACGCGCCAGCAAGAAATTTCAACTAACTATAATAGTACCTTATACAGTAACAAGTACAGGCGACAACGCGACGGACCATGGTTGCCATGGCCACACAGGCTAGTTTAATATTTAAGGACGTAAGTAAAGCTGAATTATGTTAAGTATACGAAGGTGAAATCCTGTCCGTTTCGTATCTTGGTCATCTGAAGTCGAAGCAGACTGCTATATTTGGCGCTTGGTCACACGAATAAATATTTCGTTTGGTTCCAAATGGTCAAAAGTAGCAGGTTGGAAGGACAACTGAAAACAAGGGGGTAAATCATTCAATTATTATAAGTATATTCTATGAATATTTATAAAGCTCAAAACAAATATTTTTGATAAAGCAAACCTTTGTAGTTTCTGACGTAGTTTCAAATTTAAAATGTTTAACTAGTTTTGCGATAGTAGACTTTGTTTCCAGAATTGAAAATTTCCGTGCAATGCAAGTCCTGGGTCCTCCGCCAAATGGTATATATGCAAATTCATGATGATTTACGTCAGTTCCATTTTCCAGGAACCTTTCTGGTATAAATTCTTGTGGGTTTGAAAAAAGGTTAGGATCGTGATGAAGAGCGTAGACAGGAATTGAGACAAGTGTGCCTGGTAAAACTGTTACGGTACCCAAAACATGTTTCTTAACGCATTGACGCTGGATACGGGATATTGGGGAATTCGCACGAAGTAATTCCTTGAAAAAAGCGTCCAAGTATTTCAATTCCCTTATTGTATCTGGGCAACAAAATTGATCAAACTCCGATAGTTCGGCATAAAGTTTCTCTTGAATTTTGGGATTCATTGCAAGTTGGTATAGAGCACAGGCCAGAGCTGCAGCTTTTGTTTGATAGCCTGCAAGTAAGAAACTGAGACTTTGTGTCTTGATTTCAGTGTCGGATATTGTTTTTTCAGTGGCCTTTCCTTGTTTCGTCTTCTCACCAGCATCCAACATCATTTGCAGGAGATCTTTGTGTGCAGGCACGTCAGACATGAGGTTTTGTCGTTCCTGTATAAGTTTATCAGCCATTTCGAGGAAATATCGGTACGGCTTCAAAGCTTTGTCTTTGATACCCAGAGTTTGAGACAATATGGGAAATAGCATTGTAAAAATAGAAGGAAATTGATTCGCAAAAACATCATCCAGGTTCTTGATAAGATGAGGTGTCTTGTACGTATTTATCTCGACTCCAAAACCAAATCGTAGCAAAACGTCAAATGAAAATGATTTAAAAATCTTGATCACACCCACCGCTCGGTCTGAGTCTGCAAGGAGTTCTAAATTCTGAATTAGTGTATCCATACTTTTGCTCACTATTGAGCTCATGGAACGAAACTTTCCAGTCGTAAAACTGGGACTGCAAATGGATCGAAGTCTCTTCCAGTCCTGGCCCTTGAGATTGGATAAAATTTTGTCTACGTGTGGATCACCCAGTACGAATGGGTAGTGATTTGGAAATTTAGAATATTCTGTGATGAGTACCTCACGAATTAGGTCTGGGTCTGAAACGACCAGGGTTGGCTCGAGCCCTTCATAGACGCCATATACCTGACCCAGATCCCTTAGCAGCTCCTGGTCAAGCCTGGTCAAGTCTCGAGTATTGTATTTCCATTGGTAGATCAAGGCAGGAGGGGCGGGAACGCCTTGGCGCTGCCAAAATGTTAACTTCCGGTGGAAGTACCTGTGTCAGAACCAGACGAAACTAAATGACAAACCATTCGCATTTCTTGATATCATGATATTTCCGATATTATTATTGAAAATGGTTTAAATACTTTAAATATACTTATGAGAGTCTTTTAAAACTTACAGAATAATACCCACGCTTAGGACTAGCACCGCAGTAGCAACAGTTAGAAACATTGTTAGTTGGTAGTTGGCCGTAGTGTTGAGGATACTTCGGAACACGGTTTTTTAGAATATTTTCAGTGACCCAGTGACCAAACCCTGCTGGTTAATGAACGTCAAATGCGCAGTTACTGTGTAACTGCAGAAAAGCACTATGATGGTTTATTTTATCCTGATTCTGAGAAACCACGATCATTCATTGTCAACGTATGCAAATTAAATTCAGGACTCCTGCAGTGACACCAAACTCGTTCTAACGTCGTCGTCACGCCTTCGTTACGTACCTACAAACCTACGCGTGCAATAAATAACAAACGAAACAGCTTAAGTATTGAGCAATCAAATCTAACCTTGAATTAATTAGCAGAAGGAAGGTAATCATTATTGTAATCGTAATCGGCGACAGAACGAGAGTGTGCCTTCTGTTGTTCAGGATGGCTAGTAGCAAGAAGAACTACGTAGAATTGGATCCCAACGATCCGCGGTTAAAAAAAATGGCGTTTTTGGAAAATCCCAAATTTGGGTTACACTCGTTGGTGAAATATAATCCAGGTGGTTGCGCTTTGCCGGAAAGTTTTGATCAGTACTACGACGAAGTTCAGGAATTTCCTGTGGAAGATTCCGACATATGGATAATCAGCTTCCCCAAGTCTGGTACTACTTGGACATTAGAGATGGTCTGGCTTTTGAGTAACAACTACGATTTTGAGGCTGCCAAAAAAGAGCTAGATAATCGAATTGTGTTTTTTGAGTAAGTTCATTCAACTTGTATGCAGGATATTCAAATTTAGATCCATGACTTTCCTGAAATACTACTTTATTTGGGGTGGCATTTTTCGATGCCATGAAAAAATAGAATCTGCCACAAAAAATAAGACTTTTGCAATAGGAAATGGAATGCTGCAATAAGTAAAATTGGTCTATAATTCCAAAGGTTAGGTTAG